>JAQQAE010013785.1:0-12619 GCA_029823295.1 Pseudamia nigra | reverse complement strand
TGCCCCCCCCCCCCCCCCCCCCATTAAAATTGGATTATTTTCTAAATGTTACCTACTGTATAATTCTCACTCTGAATACTTGGAAACACTTTGATGACTTTTTGACAGTGGGAATTTTTGTTTTCCTAAAATAATTCTGTTCGTGTTTGCAAATAAAAATAACATACTGTCTCTGAATGAAATTAGGATGCTTTGAAATGTTCTGGTAAAATTCTATCACTACTTTAAACAGCAATTGAGCCAAAAAAATGAAAATCAAACAGATATTTTCATGGGGTGGCTATTAATTTTGACCTTAGCTATACATGGCAGACCAAGCAGGTATTGCTATGCAATCACACAGTGACTCTCTCCAACTTAAGGCGCATTTCTTTACTTTTGTAGCATCCACATTGAACCCTGCTTCATACTGAATGGCCTTTTAGCCATTCAGCAGGTGATTTTAACCTATTACAACGTTATGTACATATCCTGAACACTAACCTCCAGTTGTAGCCATTATATTTGAGTTTTATTTTATTCTTGAGTAGCTTTCAACAGAAATAGTCATTATGCTGATGAGTAACACAGTATAAATACAGTAACAGTGCTTCGTGTGGTTGCAAAACACCTCTGAGTTCCTCTGAGACAGAAATAATCACAGCCTTTTCTCTCCTCAGTCTAGAAACACACACCATCTAATTTCCTGTCCATTTACAGAGGCTGGACAGCAATTTTTACTGTTCACATCTATATGCTGTTACAGGCCTGGTGAATAGTTCAAATTAAATTTACTACATCTGTCGGCAAATGCCTGATACCATTGGGTCAAAGTTGGTGAGTAAATAAAAAGATTTAACACTATACATAGCGATTAGCAGCTTATCGTCTCCAAGCATGCAGACCACTCTACTGTGAAGCCCCCTCCTACCAATCTCAGTGGGGGATAATAGGAAAGTGATGTTTGTGTCATGTGTATACAGTAAGGCATGGGTGCATACACAGTTGTAATTACAGAGTTGAAACTATACACTCCATCTGTCAGTGAGCGCTGCTGTCACTGTTATTACCCAGTCGACTTCAATGACGCAGGGAGGCTCTGCCTTCAAACTGCACCCTCACATGGAAATTAACTTTGGACTAGCTGCCAAGGCTGTGCAAAGTTAGTGTAAATTGTGAACTAAAAACAATGGATGAAAGCTGGAGTGCTGCAAAAACAACCTGTGTTCCCTGAGGTATTACAAGTTCTACTGAATCCAATTACTGCCCGGTGGATGTCATTCAGAGTTACAGTGTGTTCTCAACGCCCTCCATGGGTCCTGCCTGTGGGCCACACACCACCAGGGCTACTGTAGGGTGTGAGGATTGATGGATAGCCGGCTGCAGCACAACGGCTAATGTTACAAGTTGTCAGCTACTCAATGGGGGGTGGTCTCAGGTGGCTGTGGCATCCTGTACCATGCCAGAACATCCTTTAAGTTTGAAGCTGACGGCTCTCTGGAGAGCGGCTGTCTTTGATTATACAGTGGGTGACAGCAATGGAGGCCTCAGTGGTGTGTTAGCCCTAAACTTCATCACCCTGGACTTCAAAACTCTGCAATGGCCTTACTGTAGCTCAAAGGATGTCCTCCTGTGTGTCATGCAGGTTCCAACCAAGGTTACAGGAACCCAAGGGGCTGCTTGTTTAGTTGCTAAGGGGTATTTGTAAAGGTGGTTTGATAAAAATACATGACAGTAATCCAAATATATGCGATAAGGAGGACAAACCGCCAATTACCACCATTAGAAACTGTAACCTGACTTTCAGTAAATGTCCACTAACTAATGAGCGAATGGTAAACTGCAGAGAGAGAGAGTCAGAGGGTACAAAACCCTCATTAGCAGGAAGTTCAAATAGTCAGCTAAATGTAATGTCCTTGCAAGGTCCTTTATGCAACCTGCTAAAAGTAACATAAGTGCAAAGTGGGTGAAATGAATGGATTTCTGAAATAATGAGCTACCGTAATAAATTAGTGTTTAGCTTAACATGTTAAAAACACTTACACAATGGGGTAATGCGAAGGATGAAAAACAGCTGATTTTATAATTACACACTTGTGGATTAATGACCAAAACTGCCAAGGTCATGCATCAACAATTAAAACATTAAGCTTAAAGAATATCCAACCTCTGCCTTTCTGAAAGTAATATGATTAAAAACCTGACCAGAAGGTAACAGTACACATTTTTACTGCACAATTAAGTTCTCAGTCCATATGAACAAATTGTCAATAAAGGGGAGCTGAAGCTGGCATAGGTTTATGAATGCAGATCTGTCAGGAATTCTGTGGTTTGCAATATATATGAAGGAAAGTCAGCACATTTATACCTACTTGCATAAACAGTACAGGTAAAATAAATGCTCCCTTGTGACAATGTAATTTTTTACTGCAGAATGTAAAGACTGATGCGTCCTTCAGCACTGCCACTCCATCTCTAAAATGTATCTGTATTTTTAGAGTAAGTATTGCAAGTACTTGCTATGCTGTATTACATGCAGTTTAATTTCTGTGAAGAGTAAAGAGTGAGGGATTTGGCTTTTCTGACCATTTCCAGGCTCACATTGCTCCTATTAGCAATTGTTAGTGTGTGATGTTGATAATATGCCCAAGGATTGTTTTAAAGTTATTACTGTTCCAAAATTGATATGCATGAACCTGCTTTTCAGATAGTGACTTAAAAATGAGAGTGAAATTTGAAGTAAAAAATGTCATTGATTTTCATGTTCTAAATGCTCTAATTTCAATATTTCCTTGTAAATACTGAGTGTAAAAATAACCAGTATGTCTATGGTACCTGTGAAAACATTCCTGACCATGACTTGTATGTTTATTGTAAAAGTGTCCCGGATGCTCTGCCAACTCAGTATTAATAGTCATAGTTCAGTTTCCATTCTACATTGAATTTTATGTATTTTACCTTCAGGTGAATTTTCAGACCCATTATGATTTGATCCTGTTGCTTCCATCATTTCTGCCACTGAAATGAATGTTTTATACTGAACAGATGACTTCAGCTCTCAGCTGTGTTTTGTTAAACCGACTAAACAGTTGTTTTCTACCCTGCATTTATAGCTGATGAGACTTCTGTTCACATAAACAACTGTTACATTAAATACAACATTGTAAGTTGATATGGACTGAATATTGTGAACTGATCTGTAATGCTTCTTCATGAAAAATAAAACAACCTGACCTTCACAGCTGAAAAAAATAGAATTGATTTTGAATCTTAATTCTTGCCTAAAAGTCAGTCATGTGGTGGGCATTCATATTTGCTTCCTGATGGGGTAATTTGAAAAGAAAAATTAAAATTTGTTGTATTTGTGTCAAGAACACCATTCCAATATTATTTTTTTTACATGTCTGTGTTTTAGTTTGCCTGTTTCAGGGTTAAAGGCAAATCATGCAACATCCAAAATGTTGATGCATGCATGTTGTGCATCAGCTTTATGGTTGACAACTGCTCTGATTATAGTCTGCATTCACTTTAAGAGGGATGTGATAATCAACACAGACAGTGCTACCTTAATCAAATTAACAGCAAATGCCTGATTTTAATAAAATATTATCTAAAGAATTATATTCTAATTCTTGACTATCATCACTTTTCCAAAACACTTTTCTAAAGCAATGAAGGTTAATACTGCAACATTAGATTTTGTCATCATTTCAATACTAAATTATTGCAAATTGTCACAACTTAACATATTAGGAGGAGCTTCTTGATTCGCTCCCAAAACAAAAACAGGATTTACTTTTAACAGTCACATTAACCTTCACAATTACTTATATAGTGCAATTAAATTGAGCGATTGCTGTCGTCTTAGAAAACCACGTAATTTATAGTTGTACAAGGTCTCAACGCCATCGAGGAGCTGGACCCAATCTCTTTAAAACCCCATTTGGACCTGGGCCTCCTGTCAGGGTTAGTGTTGCCTCCTCTCACTCAGTAAAATGCTCGACAGACAGACCTATAAACAACCGGCTTTTATCTCGCTGAGAAAGACATGGCAACAAAGAGCCCATCTGCCAAGCCATATTCCCCCTCCCGTCCCTCTGTTTTCCCCTTTTATCTTTCCTGTCATCACCCCTCCATGTAGAAGAGGATCCAGAGGTGTGCTTGAGTCCCTCTGGTTTCTTTTTCACAGTGTCTTCATTAGTATCCTAAAATGGTTCTCTATGTCTGATACAGCAGCTGAGTGCTACTGCAGAAGGGAATAATATGGGCAATTTTCTTGATCTGTTCAAAAGAAATAGTGACTTTTGGAACAGTAGCAATAAAACTGCAATAGGCATCACTTGTGATGATAATTGAGCTGACACAAATTAGCTCATGTATTTACATCACCTCTAACCCTGAAATCCTCGTTTTTACAAGTTTAACTTGAAGTAAAAGTTCTGTCTTAAAAGGATGTTAATCTATAGCTCATGAAGCAGCTGCAAACCACATTCTCCTGATTCCATTATGGTTGGGTATATTGTAATAAAAGTGTCAGTATACATCCTACTTACTTAAAAACATATATAAAATATCTATATTCTTATTTATCTACTCAACTGCATTCAAAGCAGTTTCACAACATAAAACTTTTGCACAAAGTGAAGTAGTCTGTTAACATGATATGTTAAATAAAACTGTTACAGCCATTTGTGAGTGCCCTGAAGTGGACGAGGTTTGACTCTTTAGGTTTTGGAATTTGATATCAAACAATATCAAATGATTCTTGGCATTTTTAGATACTTGATAGTGTCTAGGTAATGTGATAAGTGCCATAAAAATACTGAAGTTTATTATCCAGACTGTAGATTGTGTGTAACTATGTTTAGATTGATATAGCTAATTTATTTGGGTGACTTATTAATCAATAATTTAAATTTAAGAAGTTTAAGATTTTGCTGAGCATATGTTTTAGGTTTGGTTTGGATTCTTTTTTTGTGTTGGATGCCTTGAGGAAAGATGGAAGGGTAATCACTGTATAACACATACATTTTTGAAAGCAACATGTGTTAATAAAAGTACTTTTTTATATTACTTCCTTCTAGCATCTATTCTAAATCTCCAGATATCTTATCGGTTGTCCCATTTCACATATAACCTTTATATTACATTGTTGTACTTTATTTACGTCATTTAATTTTCTGTGAATGAACTGAGCTATGAATGAACTAAACACTGTGCAGTGTTTTGGTCACTAAAATAAAAGCAAAGATTTTTCTGAACAGTATTGTTGTTTTAGAAAAGAAACAGAGCCCCATTGATTCACAATCAGTCAATATTTTCTGATGACTCTGAAGCACTTCAATCAATAGTTTGTGACCACAGCAGGCCTTTTCCCAATCAACTTGAAATAAAAGATGCAAATTTGGGTGATATGTGATATGTGAGCATGGCATGCACAGCCATGACTCCATGACACATACCTCCATCTTGTTGAGGGATACCCAGCAGTCTGAGGGGAAATCCTGCAGCATTGGGACCAGGAACTGTAGGCAGCCATCCCAGTGACACAGCAGTAGCATCATACCAATCAGGTTAATGATCCGCATCACTGCACTGGCTAGGTCATAGGTCATGTGGAAGATCTGGTAAAAGACAAAAAGACCATTGAAAGGAGAGATAAACTGCGCAGACAGATGTGGAGAAAATGAAACGGTGTGGTAGTACTTTTGGATAATATCTCACTCAATAAAGCTTTTATCATTTTGTCAAACACTTCAGACTCTCATGCATATAGTAGAGATGAGATTGACTTCCCACTCAGTGCCACGGTCTCCTTTGGACTGTACCAAGTATGATAAAGGAGTAGGGGAGACGGGTTCCCATCATTCGCACATCAACCACAGTGGGAGTAGGTAGGACATTTATCACACAGAGGTACTTGACATCCATCAGAACAACAACACGCATATAAAGTTACTCACGCAAGCCTGCAGGCACCACGTTACCCTAACAACACAGACATGCCAACACATGTGGAGACACTTTCAAACTCACAGTGATGGACAGGGAACATCATGATCCTTCACAACTGATCGTTTATGTCATCTCACAAATCAATCATACTGGATAGTTACAAAGGTCAATCATTGATCATCTTATTCAAACAACTTGAAAACCTGCAGTTATCTGCACAAGGTGCATAAATAACAGTGTATTTTTTATGGCAGACAAATGATAAAGTTTACTATGAAAGACTGAGACATGAATTAATGCTGCCAAGACAGACAAGTGATGGAGAATGGTAGTTGATGTTTCTTTAATATTTATAGAGTTTTGAATGTAGGTTTTCATCAATCACAAACTGGCAAAAAGTTGTAATGTATCATGCATTTAACCTGAAGAGTAGTGAAAAAACTAAAAACTAGCAATGAAGAACAAAGATTTTAAATAACTTTATGAAATCTAAACTGAATGATGAAACAGAAACAAGATATAACTGCATGCTAATGGTTCATAATGCACAAGAATGAAAAGACTTTTTAATCTCAGGATCTCATACACTTCCACCCTTTTCTGCGTCTATAAGGTTTCCAACCAATAATGAACAAACTAAAACTAACATGAAAGCGAAATATGTAAAAGTAAGCTTAAATCAAACACCAAACTGAAAGAGTAAATGAAATAACAACTAAAAAACTAAGATTTAAAAGCTGCAAAAAAGTCTGAAGGGGACATTTTGTGCTGGTGGCTGTAGGTGTTCAGAACCATGGACAGCACCAAGAGACTCGCATTTCACAAATGTTCTGAACCCAAATTCTTGCTCAACCAGCAGGAACTGAAGGTATTATGAAGGATTTACACTTCGGAGCATTGGCTTTGTCACTGTCTTACTCTACTTCACATTTCAGCTCTCATTTCCCATGCATGCCAAGTATCACTTCCCATCATGCACCACTGTGTATATATGTGTGTGGGTGAGTGTATGTGTGTGTGTGTGGTTGTGTGCATATCACATCATATCTTCAGAAATCCAATTATCCAAAGGTCAAGTGAGCAGCCGAGCCCCACTGCACTGCTCACCACTGCAAAATGCCAATGCCAGGCTGCCAATACTGGCATCAACGAAAAGTTGTGCGATCTCATGGCATCGTCGGACCTCTTGTCTCCCAGGTTCATTGGTTTGAGGAAGGAGAGGCCAGAACAAGGTCCCGACAAAGTGCAGTCCTTGTGGAGTAAATAAAGCTGAGAAAGGCAAGGGCTGTGTCTTCGAGTTCAGGCTACAAGAAGCAGATTCTCCATTGAGCAACAGCACCAATCGTCACATTTAAAGATTTTCTGTCACATCTCTGAGGAATCCCTTTAAATAAACAATTAAGGGCCTATATAATCACATTCAACAGCCTACTAATGCTGCCCATTACCATCACCCTGCCCCCCGCCCACTCTTTGTGCATCTTAATTGATTAACTGTGTTTGCCCTGGTAATAGGCTCCTTATTAAACTGCCTGATGCTGCCTGTGGGACTACCAGGTCAGACAGGGTGACAAAGAGGTGGGGGGAGGGGTACTGTGTGACAATAACTGTAATTAGGATGCAAAGTTTGTTAAAGCTCAAACACCCTGCTGACAATATACAGTTCTCACCAGGTGGCAGGTGAGAACATTAATTCTGAGCCTCTGGGCGAGAGAAGAAAGTGTCAGCTTGCTGGTTTGAACATGAGCCAGCATCAGCATATTGGAGACAAACTAATGCCCATTTATCACCGAGTAGACTGGGTGTTTCTTCCTCTACTGTTAAAAGTTGTATGATTAATGCAATGTTTACTCAAACCCAGTTAAGTCCTTACCTCTTCCCATTGGTGAATGTAACGTATTAATCGGGAAAGCCTCAGCAGCCTCAAAAGACTTAGGATCTTGGTAAAGCGGACAATCCTCAAGGCTCGAGCAGTCTTGTATACCTCTGAGTCAATTCCTTTCTCCACTATGAGGAATATGTAATCCACTGGGATAGAAGAGATAAAGTCAACAATGAACCAAGTCTTTAAGTATTTCTTTTTAATAGTTTTAGGGTCCAAAATAATGTCCGAGTTGTCCTCAATGATGATTCCAGTGCGAAAGTTCAGCACCAGGTCCATGAGAAAGAAAGTGTCAGAGACCACATTGAAGATGATCCAGGGCGTTGTGGTCTCGTCCTTGAAGAAGGTGATTCCTACAGGGATGATGATCAGGTTGCCCACCATGAACAGCAGCATTGTGAAATCCCAGTAGAACCTAGCAGGTGAGTGTGGTAGTGTGTGCATGACAGTGCATGAAGGTGTTTGTGGGTGGTGTAAAGGAAGGGGGAAATGGGGGAAGGGAAAAAGACAAAAATAGAGTCAGATAAGAAAATAGAGTTGCTGTGGAAAGGCGATAGGCACAAGAGACACTCTAACTCACCATGGAAAAGTGTATAAAAGAGCAGGTGCTACACTGTGCCTGCCTGAAAATGCAGAGAGTAATGAGAGAGTTCTGCCAGACTTTTTCAAATTTCACATACCCCTTGATTAACAGCAATGAGTAATATCTCTCTGTGTTTTATATCCTTCTAGTAAATGCAGCAAAAGAAAAATAGGATGATCGTGGATTAAAAAAAAACATTTTGTCTAATAAGGTTTTCTCAGGTTATCAAAAAACTCCCTAACTGAACTAAACTGCATACTCATGGTTCGGGTGATGAGGTAAAGTACCTGACCAACTTTCATCCTCCTTTATATTATGTAAGTTTGCCGTTTTTATTGACCTTGCAGAAGCTACACGTGGATACAGGGAAGGTAACAGTCATCTTGCTGTCCTGCAGGAGTGATGTGACAGGTAAACGGATCAAACAGACACAGTAAAAGTGGTGAGGTTTGAGAGGATCAGAGGGATCTCTGCAGGACAGGTGCAGCGCTGAGTCATTACACTGCGACTTACGCAACAAGCTCTGACTCCTCCACTCCACGCAAACACAAGAGGCCAGGTTTCAATGTTTCAGGCAACTTTGCTGCTTTAATTGTGCGCCTATTAAGAATCACAAGGGGGCAGCTAGGTTATGGCTTCTCGCTGTGTGGGAGTGTGCGTGGTGAAGCAAAGGCTCCAGAGTAGGCTGTCGTCAAATTACATATCCGCTGTTATATACAGCATGTCTCCAGTTTAGCCTTTTGTGGTCTTGACTCGGCGTTATGTGATACAAGTGGGCCAAACGTGATCGTCGCTGTGGTCAGATTGTTTTTGAAGGAGCCGCTCCATACAACGCGAGAGATGAGTGCAGGTCGTACGGGAGCTGTCCACTTCTAGTGGTGCTGAAACAAAAACAGCCCAGAGTGAAGCCACCGATTTACGCACTCAAATGCAATTCAACGCCTGATACGTTTTCTGGGGGAAATGCGGGAATAAAGGATCAAACCTAGATCACAAAAAGACTGGCTGGATAACAGGTTTACTTAGATATCCATGTGACGAATCGCTACTTGATGCGCTATCATTATCTGAACCATAATAAACAAAGAGCATCCGTCATTGATAATGCAGGATCCGGGAAGTCGTACAGGCGGATGTGTCTCCAGTGAGCATGCTTGAGGTTTTCGCACACTTGGCTCAAGGTGACATTCCATTACTGGGTGCATCTCATGCACACATACACGCACACATAGCCTACAGCCTCCTCAGCACGGCTCTTGTCGCAGAGCATGGTCTACTTCAACAAATAACCTACTAATCTTTGAAAAAAAAACGGGATTTTAAATGATCCAGAATCAGCGATTGAGCGCTGTCTTTTTGTGAAACAGGAGCGTACCGCAACGTAAAGTCGACATGTAGGCTATTAGCAGGCCGGGCTTGTTCAGCATCCTAGACATGCTACTGTACATATAGACTGGAACAGGACTTGTTTACAACCTTGAAAGGGCACGCTTTGCTTAAGTCAATTTTCCTGACAACAGGTTGTTTTGGGGATTAAACGCAGCACGTTACATTGCATCGTTTCAAATCTCTACAGGTTGAATCGTGAGGAATTGGAGAAAAATGAAACAGTCTGTGCTCTTGAACAATAGGCATGTGTTTCCTCTTACAGTGGGTACTCACTATAAAGTAAGTTGTAGATGACAATGAGGACCCAAATGGGCCCCTCATGACATTCACCGTACAACTAATAGCAGCCCCAGCTCTTACCTGAAATCACTATAAGGGTGGATAATCCAATTTCCAGCCGATTTTACCCTCTCTTGCTCTCTCTCCACTGCTTTTTGACTACCATACATGCGTAAGGAGAATTTATTAACTCCAGGCTGCAGCATACTACTAAACTGCCTCTGCATGAAGCTGGCTTGGCTGCCCCGAGGTTCCGCATCCTCGGCGGGCACAATTGGCGGTCCATCCTCCGGTTTCTGGAAAGTGACAGAGTTCCTGGGCTGCTGAGTCTGAGACGGACCATGCAGTGAGGACGAGGCTTTCCGGCTTGGTGCGTTGGAGAAGGACACCTTGGAGTCCTTTTTCTCGGGGACGCCGCTGGACACGGGTGTAGCGCCGGGATTTGCGCTCTCTCCTCCATGCCCCCCAGCCAGGGACCCGCCTGGTGTAATCGAGCCGTCCATGCTGGCTGTGGTCGAGTTACAGGCTCCTCGCTTAGCGCTCCCTGCGTCCTCGGCCCTGCCTGACCCTCCTGTCTGCTTCTCCTGTTTGGAGATGATTGAGCGCAGGCTCCCGGTACCCGAGTCCCTCCTGCATTCTCCGTTTTTGTTGCATTTCATGCTGGAAATCGGAGCGGAACTGTTGCAACCATCACCCGTTGTCGCGTTTAAAACCTCTACCGCGACCGCTGATTCCGACGCCTCCGCCCCAGATGCTTTGCTGGTCTCGCCGCGCTGGGCAGCATCGCCCGGATAGGGTGTCTGTCTCTCGGTAGCTGTGGAGGCAGAAGTGGGCCGTGGGGCGGCAGGAGCGTCCTCTGTGTGCGTAAGGCAGGGCTCCTTGTTGGAGTTTCTCCTGGAAGCAGAGGACGCGGCTCCCCCTCCTGGCGTAAAGTTCTTCATCCTGATACTACCGCCTCCTCCTCCACCTCCGCCACTGCCGCTCCCCCCGGCTCGGCGCAACCGCGGATGCTGAAACTTGGACTCCTCTTCTCCGTCTTCCGTCTCGTCCATCACGACGTTGCTCGTCACACCGGGCTGCTTACCGCTCGGTGTTCCAGGAGAAGCGGACTCCAGGTAGTTCTGGATGCTGTTGCTTCTTGTGCATTTGGACGCAGCAACCTTGGATGCGCTGATGTGGCTGCATCCACTGCCGCCCACCGCCTTCTTTTTCATGGTGGCAGCAACAGACGCCGGTGCAGCCTCATTCCTGTCCATGACATTGAGCATATCAAATTTTACCTCCAATTATCGTTGGGGAAAACCAATCAGAGGAAGAGGGGAGACAAAGAGAAGAACAGAGAGGGAGTGAGAAAGGAAAGGAGAGAGGGAGTGGTGAACGTGACTTCTTTGCAAACTACTGCGTTTATACTTTGACAGACATTGTGTCAGAGATCCTCAATCACCAGACTATCAGACTGCGTCAAATGTAATTAAGAAATTAGCCTATCGTACTCCTAATTCAGTTCAAGTTATTGGGCAGCAGAGGCTTATTGGTGATGACTCAAACCTCATGCACCGTAAGAAGCTCTTTCAGAATGATCACAGTTAAACAGATTTATATATAGCTATAGAGTAACATTCAAAGTTTAATTACCACGTGTTAATGTAAACTTACATGATGTCATTATGTTTTAGAAGGTGTTTTCAATGACAACTTCACTGTATTGACGTTAACCTTAGTTGGTCTTTAGTGCCCTCTAGTGGTCACAGGCGTAGCACACAGACACATTTCACTACCTCATTGTGACACAACTGAATAGTCAAGCAAGACTATTAGTCATAGAGGTGTATAGTTTGCGAATTTGAATGTAAGCTTATTTTCAACTTCTCACTGAATATACATTTACCCCTAAGTATACACGGCCTGAATTGTATCTCCTAAGGGAGTTTAGATCAAAGGGAATCATAAGAGAAATTGAATACTGCAAAATGTGAGCTATGCAGAGCTCTTGTTTATATGAAAATTATAATTATGGCAATGGTCATGCACATTCCTTGTCGTTTTTGTGTTACAAAAGTAAAATGGAAAAAAATAACAGCGAACAACTTATTCCTATTCAGCAGCACCTGTTACAAGGGTCAGCAAGTACAGCAGGTGTATTTAGTTATGTATCGCACACAGTGACAGAAGCATGGTGCTGCACACTAATGGGCTGCTCTGAGCTAGTTTTAAGGAGCAGAACAGAAAAATAACAAGTCACTTTTGGTCTTTTTATCATTGCTGTGGGAAGTATTCATATAGTCTGTGAAAATATCGCAGGCATCCCTACGCACTGAAGATTTGGGTTATGATAATAGAGTGCTGCACTGCTGGAAAAAAGAAACATTGTAGCCTATTTTCTTTTCTCCAGCTTTGGTTGAGACCAAATGTAATCACAAATATTCAATGCAGTGGTAATAGAATAATGCATACATAACTGATTTCACACTGAGAATTCATTTCTCCTATAGCAGTCCATCTGAAGTTTTCACTTCAGCGCTGTGAACTCCCACAGGCCCTGCACTCCCCCG
>JAQQAE010013784.1:0-12619 GCA_029823295.1 Pseudamia nigra | reverse complement strand
GGCCCCATCCCTAGTATTACACACCCCTACCTGCACATTTCTTCATTATCATTATTATTATTATTATTAGAAAAGGAAGTTATGTTAATTATCTGAAACGGAATGCATAAAATTAGTTATAAAAATGATTTAAAGTGTATTCTTACCTTGGCTCATGACTTGGCAGTGTGTCCGTGGACACTGCACACCTCCATAACTGTAAACAACTCCAATGCAGGACACGGCCGGAGCGGGACGCGGGCCGACTTGGGGCCGATGACGGTACAGTATCTTCTCCATAAGCAGAAGCTCTCCATAACACAAGCTAACGGCTGTTAGCTGCTAGCCTCTGTTAGCTTGGCTAACGGCTATTAGCATCTAGGTCTTTCACGTCCGAGGCCCGGAAGTGACTACAGGCTAATGCTATAAGCCGTTAGCCTGTGTTAGCTTGGCTAACAGCTGACTATTCGTTAACCGATTAATTCTCGTTGTCAGAGGTCCATTTTTTGCAGTTTTTTTTCCTCAGTATCTAATTTCTCGTTGTCAAAAGAGCTCGTTGTCCGAGGTATCACTGATGTTCAGTTCATTATAGGTGTGAATTTCTGGGATCGGACACTGGTCTCACTGAGCCTGGTTCGTCCTCAGTCTTCCGGCAGGAGGAAATTTGATTGATTGATGAGATTTCGGCCTTGAATTGTGAAGCGCCTAGAGATAATCGGCAATTATGATTGGCGCCATACAAATACATATTGATTGATTGATTGATTGATTGATTGATTGATTGATTGATTGATTCAACTGTGTGAGAAGAGATGTAAAGTCCGGTCTGATGTTGACCCGTTTCCTCTTGTCTAGAAAGGTGGAAAAGCAGAAATGAGAGGTGGTTAAACAAAGCAGGTTTTTTGAAGTATTGGGGAAATATACTTGCAGCTTAAAGTCAGTGTTTGTTTCTTACCGGTGAAAACGCATTGCTGTGTCGAAGCAGACGCAGGGCAGTTGGAGAACATACACAGAACTTTAACACACACACACAGCACAAATCTGCAACATGTAATAAAGTTTTTTACTAGTATGTACCAACACTGTCTTGTTCGTCAGATGTTGTTGACATTACTTGTTGTTTTCAGTAGTGATACTTGTGGGAGACACTTCGCACAAAAGACAAGCAGAGCGACAGAGTTAGGATTGGTGGCTAACCTAGTCCATTGTCTGCAAACACAAGACAACGGCGTTACTTTAAAAATATCACTGTTTGTTTATAGTGAGTTTATCACCGTCAGGATAAGTAACGTTGAAGATGCTTTAAAATTAAGTCAAAAACGCTCATCATTATCAGGTTCTCGGTCGTTTCCATTAGACTGAACCACTTCTAATCATGTCTTGCGACTCCATCCAGCTCCGTCTGAATTCTGTCTCAGCCACCAGACACAAACGTCTGTACCTCGTCGTTGGACACGGTGTGGATTTACACATTGCCATTGTTTATTAATACAAGTAGCCATGATACAAATGTACAGTCACTCTTGCTCGATTTTTTTTTTAAATTGCGCAGTTCTGTATTGTGTCGGAGTCTCTCTCGAGACGCGTCCACTCCCTAGCCAATCAGTGGCCTGCAGTCTGTGTCCGCGTCCACTCCCTAGCCAATCAGTGGCCTGCAGTCTGTGTACGTCACGTTCTCTACTCGACTCAGCTCGCTTGGAACCCCAGCCGAGCAGGTACTAAAAAAAGTACCTGGTAGCAGGTACTATGACCTAATGGAAACGCTTCCAAAGCGAGCAGAGTCGAGTAGGTACCAGTGGAAAAGGGGCATACATTGCCCCTAGGTATGAATGGTTGTGTCTATATGTGCCTCTGGTTCGGGTCGTCATTGTAAATGAGAAATGGTTCTCAACTGACTGACTTGGTTAAATAAAGGTTCAATAAAAAAAAAAACAACAGAACTCCTTGGATTACTATGCTAATGATGTCTACATCATTGAATCACTGCTTCAATTAATTGTGCATTGTTTTGGTACACATCTGTAGTTCATTCCTAAACACACCTACTTCATCTCAGTGAAATGAAAAGGGGGAAAAAAACTGATTCTGAAGCTAAACATTTTGTGAATTCTGTGAGATTTATTGTGCCTGAAGAGATGATTGCTTTACATACAGTATGTTCCTATTAATACTGTGTATGCCCTAAAGACCTTAAATACAACATAACCTGTTGGTGAAAGAATGAAAGCAAAACATGTAACATAGGGCAGTATGTACAATTCCTAAAAAAAATTTGTATAAACTGATGGAAGTCTCAATGTTTGGACTCTACTTCTGGCCAGCAGTGCTAGAAGAGCCCGTTTCTTCTACATTTGAGTCGGCAAGGGCCATACTACAGCTGTAGCAGGCCTCAGTGGGTGACACTTACAGCACATGTGGATGTATTTTTGCCTCTTGCAAATCCATCTTGTTTTGAGTTAAAAGTATCTCCATTTCATCCTTATGAAGACTGATGGAGCCAAGTGAGACCATGAGCCACCTTCTCTGTTGTTTCTGATATTCTTGACCTATATTTTCCTCTTGTTGCCACTGTGCTCCATTGATAACTTTTTGTGTGTTGCGGTGTCCTGTTCTCTTTAAAAATACAGACTGACTAAAGAGGATGTTATGCTGTGTAGGTCTGGGAGTGTGCTCTAATTGGATCATATCTCTGAGAGGAATGGGTGTGAGTGAGTCCTTTCAACGCTATTGATGTACCAACACCTTTTCCGCATGTCATTCTTACACCACTTCACATATAATTATTCAACTACTGCTACCATTCTAGTTGGTAGCAGTAGTTCATCGTACTATTAATATTGTGTCAGAGAGAAGCAGAGTTAAGAAATTGCATAATATTTGCCAAGATATGCAGATTCTCTAAACTTGTTTCTCTGCAGTTTAGCAGTTATTGTTTGTTGACGCGTGTAAACATGGAATTTGGTCAGTGTGTCCATCAAAGACCTATTAAGCTAACAAAGTGCCCTTTTTTGTCTGTTTCATCTGCGCTGTCAAATTCCTTGAAAATGACACCACACTACAGTGAATTAATGCCTATCTCCTGCTTCCTCCTTTTTATTTTTTCTTCACTTCGATGATCTAAACAGCACTGTTGTCTTATCCTTTTGCAGAATGGCGGTGGATATCTATGACTCTCAGTACCTGCTCATCCTGGCCCCTTCATTGGTCATTGCCCTCATGTTCCTCTTCTTCTGGCTCTTTATGAAGGAAACTTCCTATGATGAAGTTTTAGCCAGGCAGAAACGTGACCTCAAACTACCCCCATCTAAGCCAGACACTCGTAAGAAGACTGACAAAAAGAAGAGCAAGAAGAAGGAGAGTGCCAGCGTAGGCGGTGGTGGAGGCGGTGGAGGTGGTGGAGGAGAATCAGAAGAGGATCTGCGGGACTTTGATGTGGCTGATGGTGCAAACAGCTCCTCTCTGGAGATGGAGGAGGAACCTGCACCAGTGTCACCACCAGCTCCTGCTCCAGCCACTCCTACTCCCTATGTGCCTGTGTCAGTTTCGCCTGAGGCTCCAGCTGGTCTGAGGGAGAGAAAGAAGAAGGAGAAAAAGGCTGCCAAGGCAGCTGCTGCTGCTGCTGCTGCCGCCGCCGCCGCCGCCGCCGCCGCCGCCGCCGCCACCACTTCAGCTGCCACTACAGCTGCCACTGCCAATACATCTCTAGCTTCTGAGGAGCCAGAGGTGAATGGCTCTAAGCCAGTGAGCCACAAGGCAGAATCACCTCTGCCTGTGAGCAAACAGTCAAACCCTCCCTCACCGCAGCTTGAGGTTCAGGTGCAGGCCCAGGCTGCAGCTCCTGTTCGGGCTCAGACACCTCCTCAGATGTCTGGGAAGAAGAAAGAGAAAAAGAAACAAAAAGCAGAGCCTGGTGAGTAGTCAGCGGTTAACGGAGTTTTGTTTCTGTTGGAAAATATTTTATGTATTTTTGTAGTGTGAATGAAAGCAAATATTACCTGTCTATTTATTAAAAAAAAACATTTTTGTCATTTACAGTGGATGATCAGCAGCCAGAGGTTAAACTAGAGCAGGCCCCAGCTTCAGTCAAGAAGGAGGCTCCCATTGTGTCTGAAACCAAAGTTCTTGATGGTGCACCCCCAAGTACTACCAGTGGCAAAAAGAAGAATTCTGCCAAGAGGCAAAAGACTGAGCCTGGTATTGATGCTGCATTGATCCCATGTTCTAAGTTATATTTGAATGCTTTTTAAATAATGTCGGTTCAAGACCTGTACTTGTCATCTCAATATTTTTATCTCAAATCCAGCAGATGAATCCCCGGCTGACTCAACATCTGCCAACCATCAAACAGCCCATAATGATGATGCACCATCCAAAGGTAGTGGCAAGAAACAGAAAAATGAGACAGACAAAGGTAGGAGGGGAAAAAACAAAAGTGAAATAATCTTTGCTTTTTGCTATCCAGCAACACAGTGTTCCACTTCTTGCATCAGCTATGTAATTTATTTGAACAGAGAATACTGAGGTGAAGCTCAAGGAGCTGCTGTCTGGTCTGTCTAGCCTGGTTCTGTCAGAAGCAGAGGTTGTCGTTGTGATGTCACTTCTTAGAGAGAAGAGTCCTAATGCTTTGGATGCCTTGTACAAAGTAAGAAATGAGCAGATTAAAATTAAATGAGCAGTAGTGTGAAGCACGTTCTTCAGCAGAAGCCCTGGTCTTTGTAGTTTCCTTAAATATGTTGTCTTCTTCTTATGCATTTTAACTGCAGTCTGCAGCCAAGCCTGACACTGCTGCTCAGGAACGTGAACGGCTTCTTACAACACTTCAAGAGGAGGCGTCCATTGCCAAGGACAAAGTCAAACAGCTCAGCCAGGTGTTAATTCTTTTTGTGAATAGATTTCCAAACATATTTCACATATATTCGTTGGTTTTACACTCTTTGTCCAATGAAATATTAAAGTTGCACTCTTGCGTCCATCCTGTAGGAGCTTCAGGTTGAGAAGCAAAAAACAGGTCGGGTAGAAGCAATGATGAGAGAGCAACGTGCTGCCATGGAGAAAGAACTGGCAGGTATGCAGGCCAAGGCACAGGGCAGCTACCAGGAGCTCCAGACCATGCAGATAAAAGTAAGGGTTTCACTGATTGCCTTGCTAACACTCTAGGGTGCCTGGAATTTGAAAGGTCTGTTTTACCTAAGTTCAGTTCCTGGTGATATAGATCTGTACATTTTCTGTTTGGAATGTGTAGTTCCAACAGGTGAGAGAGCAGCTGGAAAGTCAGATCACCCGACTGCAGCAGGAGAACGGCATCCTGAGAGACGCAGTCAGCTCTGCCACCAACCAGATGGAAAGCAAGTCAGTGCTTGAGAAGCCTCTGCTGCTCATGCTCTTCATAAATATCTCATGTGCTCAGTTTAATAATCCAAATCATTTTCAGCTCATCAGTATTGTACTTCACATCAGACATACTGTTGTAGCATTATCCCTGAGTTTTACACCTCCACTGGTGACAGATATGCCTAGAGCCAGATTGTGTGTCTTTCTCATTGTTGTGAACTCAGGATCTCAGAAGCAACTCTATGGAATTTCTTCAGGTGTGGCACAACAATCAGTTGGTCTTGAGGGATAACATATTAGATTTTGGTGATTAAAGATCAAAATGTCCGTGACCTGGCACAACCCGTTTTTCAACATGATTCAAGAATTATGTCAACGTGAACATCTAAGAGGATAAAATGACAGCATGACATTTTAAATCCAAGTGTTTAAAGGTCATCTTCACTATGACAGCAAAACACTTCTGGCCCTTACTGAACACCATACTCTTCTGTATAAATTGTTGCTAAGTGAAGACAGTACATTTCTTGTAGGAAATTTTGATAACTTTAACAATACAGTACATCTTCCATTTCATCAAAATCCACTTGATGCCTTGTCTTAAATTCATTCCATTTCCTCATTCTATATATTGTGTCTGGATAGATTGAATTCTACTTATGCTTATGTTTGTCAGTTTAAAGAAGGCACCCATTCAATGTGAAAACACTGCGCAACTCAATCTATTAACTATTTTGCCAGCATTTATTCATACTTGAATATTTTGTGTGTGCTTTGCTTGACAGGAATTCAGCAGAGCTAAATAAACTGCGTTCTGAATATGCCGGTCTGATGAAAGAGCTGGCAGACAACAACAACAAGCTGCAGCAGGAGGAGCACCAGAGGAAGTCACTGGAGGTCAGCTACAAGCAGAACGTGTCCCAGCTGGAGGTACACTAATCCAGATGCACATTGTGTTGATTTAGCCTATGCTTCAGTTTCCCCAACTGAGACAAAAAATGAACTCCGCTGTACATAACCTGGGCATGCCGCATAGCCTCAGATGTGCTGAGCGGGTGTGCTAACATTACCCGGGAAATGGGAGGGAGGTCACTGTGGAAGTCCTGGGGAGGGGTGTGGGAAACACAATCCAGGTTGAGACGATTGTGTTGGCCTTGGAAGCTGGAATGTTTGAGGCTTTGTGGTGTGTGTCAACAGAACTTTCCTGCTGGACACCCAGATCAGCTTTTCCTGTCTTTTCATTTCCACAATCAAAGGTAGAAATCTTTAGTTGCTGGTTTGATACAAACAAGTCATGGCAAAGAACAAGAGAACTTGGCTTTTCATAACAAAAATATAGCATTAAAATAATTCTATAAAGTATACTACTCACAGGCAGTAGCTACAGCAGCATCAACCGCATACTTTAGAGTACCACCTAAGCCTGGAAATGCTTTTTCTGAAGTTCAATATGTGGAGTTAACCGTATATCTCACCATCCCCAGGCCCAACTTCAGGATGCAAAGCGGCGCTGGGAAGAATTGCAGAATTTCCTCCACAATGTCAACACAGAGAGGGAGAAACTGCAGGCTTCAAAGCAAGGTGATAAAATGTCACAATAAAATAGAGATTTTAAATGGTCGTTTGTAGCAATAAGCAAAGAATAAAGGGTTCCAGTAAAAAGTTAGGCTACTTTTTGAATATGTGTATGTGTGGGTGCAGAGCTCCACAGCCAGCTACTAGCAGTGGAGACAGACATGAACAACAAGAACAAGGAGATCCAGACCCTTCACAGCAGTCTGACTGAGGCGATTGTCAACAAGGAGAGGCTAGAACAGAGAGTAATGGAGCTGCTTGAGGCATCGCAGCACACCATGCCGGATGACTCACTGCAAGCGCGCCTTCTGGTGAAGCACCTCATCACCCATTTTATTATAGATACTGTATTTGCCTGATTTATGGTGAAAACCCTTTAGCCTGTAGGAGAAGGGGAAAAATCCTGTTATGGCAGCACCCTCCTAGGCCATGTCCACAATTTTATAGGTGGTTTCCCCTCTATTTTTTGTTTTTGTTTCTATTTCTGTAAACATAGAATAAAAGTACTGTACTTAAACAACCATGTATTCCTAGTAATGATTAGTTTATACTTCAGCTGTAAACTGGTGATTTCTAATGATTTTGTTGTACTGTATGGCACGTGGCCATAACAAAAGTACGTAGCAATGCTTTGCAACATGCTTTCACAAATCTGGGTTTGACAGTTTCGTCACTTTTAAACCTCTCCTCTTGTAACATAAACTAGATTTTTAAAAAGGTATGTTCCATGTGGATGAGAGACCAAAGCATAGTGTGGACTAATAATTGGCTGTTATGATTAGCATACGTTTTTCAACAATTGCATGTTGGTTCCTAACAAAATCAGTGAAACCCTAGTGTGGACAAAGTCTTAAAATGCATTTTGCTGCTCGGTGATGGTGTTTAATGTCAGTTTCTCTTGTAGACAGAAGAGCTCGTACTTTTATTGTTTCCGCTCATATATTCATTTTTTTTTCTTTCAGGAACTTATGAATGAAAACAAAGGCCTACAAGTTCAAAATGAGACACTCCAGGCCCAAAATGAGAACTTGCAGGTCCAGATCTCTTCCCAGGTATATGGGTCAAACTCGCATACATGTTAAGCAAGTACAAAACGCCTGTCCACACTGCTGTATGTATGTAGGTTAATGAGAATTCTGTTTCTCATTTAGGCCACCCATGTCTCCCACATTGAGGAGCTGCAGAAGCTGTAAGAAACTGGTTTTCCTTTTAGCTACGATAATTTATTATTATAAGTGTTATTTGCAGTTGCACCATTTTACATGTGCTTCTCTGACATCTCCCCTGCTGTGTTTAGACTTGCTGAAAAGGAGCTGCAGAGAAAGAGTCTGGAAGACTCTCTTAATGCAGAGAGGAGCAGTGGAGCCAGTAGAGAAACAAACATGCAGGTATATTCACAAAATGCTTAATTTTCAGCCTGTTATACCAGCATTGGATTGGTTCATTAGTCAGTAGGAATTTGTCAGATGTGTTAGAACTCTCCCACTGTGCTGACGTGAAAAGCTGAATGAAGAACATGTACCTTGACAGAAAAATGGTACTACATTGATGGTTTAGACATATCGTGGGTTTAAATTATATTGAATGACTTACCAGAGCATGACTTTCATTATCCATTACATTCTGTTGGCAAGACTAACTGACTGACTTTTCCCTGTTCATTCTTCTGCAGGCCTTGCACAATGAAAATATGTCACTGAAAGTAGAGATACAGAATCTGCAGGCACAGATTTCTGAACAGGTGTTTTTTTTCTGTCTTGGTTGGTAAATATAGGAGTCTCTTGTTTGCATTTTTTTCGTTTGACACACCTTTGTTTCTTTTTACATGCCTCTTGACTCTCCATGAAGACTGCCTCCCAGCTGGCTTTGGACCAGATTCAGAAGAGGTGTGCAAGACTGAAAATCCCATTCTGAATCTATCATCTTAATAATTTGTCAATAAATAACTTCACTAAAACCTCACTGTTTCCTGCACAGTGTCCAGGAGAGGGAAGAGAACATGAAAACTGTAGAGGGATTACTGGAGAAAGGGCTGATCGAAGTGGCCAACAAAGAAGAAGAGCTGAAGGTATGTGTTTTCACTGGTTTAGAAAGGGCCAAGCTCAAAGAAACAGTTCAGAACATTCTATGGGATAGAGAAATGGGGATCACTGTTCCCTAAGTAATTCAGCATTTTCTGTTTTTTGTATTACTGATCCATAATGGGCACAAAGTCTTGAAATCGCTTTTTTCTGTGATACAGGTTGTAAGAGAAGAGAGCGAAGCACTAAAGCAAGAAATGGAGGCTCTAAAGAGAAGGAATGCAGAACAGGTGAGCTCATCTAAAAGGTTGATTAAATATTAATATGTTTTTTGTTACTCCACTAAATTTTCTTCCTTCTTAATCACAGGCATCATCGGAGTCGGTGGTAGATGAACTTCAAAACAAGTACGATTTGCTTTGTTGACCTTTGGGCCATTTATATTTTTGGAACTTAATCCTTGCTTGGTGTGATTTCAAGTGAATTTTCTACAGATTGTGTAGATGGTAGAATACCCAAGGCTTTAGGAAGAAGAGTCAGCTCCTTGGAAGTTTTAGTTAGATGACTAGTGAGTGCAAGTCATTTTAGTCATTATGAACAAACTAGTCTTCTACACACGTACTTTGCTTGAAAGCATATAACATTAGTCCCGAGGTAAAACATAATTATGTCTGTTGATTCTTATTTGACAGACTCTTTAAACAAAGTTATTTGTGTGATGAACCTTTGTTTCTTTATGCTTTGTAGGCTCCAAGAGAAAGATGTGAGGTTGAAATCACTGGAGGAGAGCTTGCAAGCAGCACAAGACCATAACTCTGCAAGACAGAAGACAGTTGAGGTATGCGTTATAATGGTATAAGTTGACATTCCCTTTATTTAATGTATCACATTATTGAAGATTTCTGAAGCCTTCTGTGTGTTGCAGGCTCTGGAGCAGCAGTTGGCCGTTATGCAGGCAGAGATGGAGCAGCTGAGACAGAAGGACATGCCAGAGGAGCTGACTAGTTCTAGTACTCAGCTCCAAGAGCTCGAGGCTCAGTAAGTCAGCCTCACATATCACTGTGCAGATTCTCAGTGTAACAATTGTAAATCAGTCTAATGATGACCACACTGGACCCACAGATTAGTAGCAAAGGACGAGGAGATTCAAATGCTTCAGGTTGAGTTGGACACGAGGACTAAGGAGTTCAGTGAGCGGGTGGAACAGCAACAACAGCAGGTTAGAAAAGTGTCAAAATTGATTGTGTAAATTTTAACAGAAAAATTCAAAGTATACTTTTACAAAGCAGTTGTTCATATTTATTACTAATGTTTCCTGTTCTAGCAGTCCCACACAGCAGTGCCAAGCCAAGAACTTCTTACAGCGTAAGTATTCTTTACACTAAATTGTACATGTGTTTAACAAACATTTGAGCACAGCATAGTGCACTGATTAATATTATGTTCATAATGAGGCATTTGTGTCTGGCAGGTTCTCTGAGAAGGAGAAGCAGGTATCAGATCTGCAGGATGAACTGGTTGAGCTGAGGGACTCCCTGGAGCTTCACAGGAAGAAGAATAACGTAGGTTCTCTGCACCAGTGACCTGACCAGTTAGAACAACTGCACCAGTATATGCAAGACCTCACACCACCCACCTTTTTGTGTGGTACCCCAAAACAAAGTTTGCACACTGCATACATCCATATCACTAAATGTCCACTGCCACTTAGTCCCACTTTTGTTTTGCTTTGTTTATTTTCTGATGTGTGGTGTTGTTGTGTGTGTGTGTGTGTGTGTGTGTGTGTGTGTGTTTTTTTTTTTTTTTTTTTTCCCCCCAACCAAAATTGTTTTCTTTAGCTCAGGTTATGTGTACAACTTGATTATACACATCTGTACTGATGTCTGTTATGATTTGGATTGCTTAAACCAAGCATTGCGTAACAAGGCCTCCAGCCTACTGCTGTTATGCTCTGCGTTGGCTATGACTGTTACCTCAAACCTGTCAGTGCTTGTGGGTGATTCAGGGCATTAGAAACTCACTTGCCTTTTATTTTTGAGAGGAGAATTTGTTTTGAAAGGCATATTTATGTAACCCTTATTGTTGGACACCTAAACATAAATATCCTCGTCTGAAAAGAAAGTACCTTAAAATCATACTTATTACACATATTTTGCATACTGTGCATGCTGTTTACCCCCACAGTATGAGAGACTGTGACACTGGAGGCTCTTGGTTTCTGATCATTTTTATCGGTTGGAGCATGGGTGAAAAGCAGAGTTCAGTACAAAATGAGAAATGGGTTCAGTTTTCTGTCACTCTACCAGTCTATATTTGAGGGTCACTGAATGCACTTCCCCTGAGGCTGAACTGAAAGTAGTATCTCTCTGGAACTGACCAAAACAGGAGCTTCGGGAGAAAAACTGGAGTGCAATGGAAGCTCTGTCAGCCACCGAGTCCATGCTTCAAGGGAAACTCAGCAGAACTGTCAAGGTTCGACACCCCACCTCAATCTGCTTCACTCTAGTTCCAATCTGATGCATTCCCCCAGAATGCTGTTTTTGTCATAATCGATCCAATGAGATTTCTTTTCCACCATCATCCATAACTAAGCTGCATACTCATTTACACCCCCCCCCCAAAAAATTGGCTGTGTGCTGAGCTGTTCAACTATATTATTTCCCTTGAGAATCCAAAAATGAAGAATCATTTATTTAGTGGATAGCATTGCTTGGAGGTTTTCTTCCTGCCCAAATCTCCGGCTGATTCTAAATGAGTGTGCAGTGACCTAGAAATGATTTCACTAGGTGTCATTAGACTGAGATACATCGTAATCATTTTTCAGCTTCTTGTCTTTGTCATGCATCTCATTTCCAGCATGTTTTCCCTCATTCTGCTTGTGGCATTCATGTTGTCAATGTCACCAGTTAATCAGTACGCCAAAGATTGTTTAAATCTTTTTGATTTTATTATTTATGAAGTCATTATGATGATGTTACCGTTGTGATAAATATGCAACCGTGTCTCTTGTTTCTTAATGCTCTGTGCTCACACCTTTTTTTAAACTGTTTTTTTTTTGTTTGTTTTTTTTTTTCTCCCCTAGGAAGAGCAGGTGTAAATGGATGTAAAGGAAAGCCTGTGTGACATATAGCTTCATGTAGACATGGAGTGTTCTAAAATACAGTTCTATTAACAGGCACCATGGCATGTGTATATTTTAGTCCCCCCTCCAGTAGGAGGGTACATGCTGATCCAAGCTACACAACAGCTGCTCCCCTGCTATCTGAGTACAGTAGAAATCACCTTCTCCAAGCTGAGCCAGGGAGTTCCTTGTCAGCTGTTGTGTACTGTCATTGCACGCTGCTTGAATTCGACTGTTGTCTCAGGGCTGCCTGGTGACACTGTGCATTAATGTGTGGTAGTTAGTGTCAGCTGGCTACTGTTTGGTGTACATTGTCCCCTCAGCCCTCGGAGTGACACTTGGCCTAATGTGACAGGGCTGGTAGTTACCTCTTTATTTACTGGTGACTTTCTAGCAATCTCATTGAAAGCAAACATCTCATGTGTTTTTATGATGTGGCTGAAGGGCAAGTGGAGCATTTGAAGAAGTTTTAAGATTTACAGGCTTGTCGAAGCACATTGATACACTGCCTGGCCAAAAAAAGGTCACCACCTGGATTTAACTAAGCAAATAGATACAAGCCTCCCATTGGATAATTTCTGCATGGGTGATT
>JAQQAE010013783.1:0-12620 GCA_029823295.1 Pseudamia nigra | reverse complement strand
GCAGAATTCTGGAAAGGTGTGAAGTGGGCCCCGGCACGGCTCGAGCCAAAACAGCCCTAGTGTGAGTACGCCCTTAGTTTTTGATTCTGTCACTTGTTTTGTTTCATTTACTTGTTTATTTTCTTCAGTTTCTTGATTATTTTGTTCATTTTTGCACCTTGTCCTCATTTTCTTAATTTCTGCTCATTTTCTTGAGTAGTCTGTTTATTATTTTTTTTACCCATTTTCTTAGTTATTCTATTTATTTTTATACATTTTATCAATTATTTTATGTTGGTACACTTTTTTACTCATTTCATTTCTTATTTTTTCTCATTTTTATTATACTGTTTTCTGGGTTATTTTTGTTTATTTTCTTTCATTTGTTAGTTTTGTGCATTTCCTTGATTAGTTTATTTTCTTCCGTATCTTTTATTTTATTCATTTTTGCACATTACCTTGACTATCTTCTTGATTTTGTTCATTTTCTTGAGTATTCCGTTTATCTTGAATCATTTTTAAATTATTTTGTCTTGCCCAATGTTCAGACAAAAATCTAGACACTTGCCTAAAAGTGTCCATCACAAGTTGTATAATGGGTGTACACCGGAGTTAAATCTAATACTCACTGTGCAGGTAGCAGTGTGGAGAAATTAAACAAACCCTGATGGCACTGCAAACACCATTCCAAGCAGACCGTTAGATAACAGCAGCCGTGACGCATTTCTCTTCAACCTCTTGTAAGACAGCATTATTTACACAGTCAAAAGTCGATACATAATGGACACCGTCACACATAAAAAGTGTCTTGTGAAACCGAGTAGCAAGTCAAAACACTACGGTGTTCATTAACTGAACTGAATTCAGACAAGACAACATCCCATCAGTGTGGGAACGTTGCCAAATAGGGACTGTTCCTCCCTCGTTACAGCATTTACTGCATGACTGACAGATTCATTAATTAGATAGTCAGACTTGTTGTGTTGATGGAGTTGTGGAATGGAACAAGACTCTAAGCATTTAGTTTCTCTGAAAGTCACATCACAAGCAAGCTGTAAGAACCAAGATGAATTGTTTACTTGCATTTTAAACATCTTTTGGTACCAAAGTGAATAACTATCATGTATATCTGAAGCAAACTCTATTCCAAGGGTGTATATTTTGTCTTACCATTAGGGGCAAGACAATGTAATTAAGAGAATGAATAAAAATGTACAAAATAATCAGGAAATGAAATCAAAATAAACAAAATAATGTGAAAATGTGTTTAAAAAAAAGCCCATTATACTCAAGACAATGAACAAAAATCAACAATATAATCAAGACAGTGTGGAAAAAGGAACAAAACAATTTACAAACTGAAGAAAATAAATGAACTAAACAAGAAAATGCACAACAATAAAACCAATAACCATAAAAATTATGAAAAGCAAACAATGGCCATGAACATGAGCAAAAATGAACAAAATAATGAAGAAAGCGAATAAAAATGATCAAGAAAACAATTAAATTAACAAAAGGAGCAAAAATTAGCAACAAAATTAGTAAAAATATACCAAATAATCAAGAAACATTAACAAAAACAAAGAAAATATGGACCAAAATGAACAAAATAATTAAGAAAATGGGTCAAAAATAGAGAATACTCAAGAACGTGAACAAAAATTAAGAAAATAATCAAGGCAATGTGCAAAAATGAACAACGCAATAAAGAAACTGAAGAAAATATACAAGTGAATGAAAATAAACAAGCAACAAAATGAACATAAGAATGCAGCAGTTAATTTTAACTTTAGTTTACTTTGATGTACTGTACATTATTGTATGTTGTCATTCCCAACATATAGCAACATAAACTAAATAAGTAATAAATAAAAATTCACAATATCTTCTAACAAAAACAACATAAAATGGACAAAATATTCAAGAAAAAGAAATGAATCCAACAATGAGACAAAACTGCCATTACTTATATGGAGCAGTGTTTTCAGAGACAAAAGAGCTGCATATCATAGAAAGGAAAGTGTTTTACTGAGGGGGACAAATGGGCATTTTACAAATAATGAGGTGGGAAAATCCCCCCTGAAATCGACACCTATGCTTTAGCCAGTATTCAAAACAAATCATGAAGCCATCAGCATGAATTCATGTAAGAGAGGAATGTTGATTTTTTTTTTTTTTTGGCAATCCTGCAAATGTCTTTTTTCTCTAGTTAATCATGGACTGGCTGTGATGCCGCTTTTTTTTTTTTACCATGTCCTTGACAAGACATAAACATCCCACATCTATCTGAAACTGGAAAAGATGTACCAGCATTCGACAGCTTGCTGGCACTGCTTAGTTGTGAAAACCCTTTCACCTCTATTGCTTCCTCACCGGCAGAAATAAATGCATCACAACAGAAAATGTAGGCTTAGTTCCACTTGCTTTCATTAATCATCTGTTGTTTCTAATCAATTTTATGCATGCAATGTAAAGCACATCCAACTACAAATATGCACTCATCTTCTGTGTACATTTAAAATACAAACCAGAGATTCTAAAAGCCAACACATCAAGATAAACAGTCCCTTATATATTTGGCCGTGGCACTGTTAACCTGCATCTACAATCAAATGCATTTGCTTTTGAGTCATATCCCGTATGTATGCATGTTGGTATGTCATTTGTAGATAAAATAGGAGAAACCTCACCATTGTAACATGTGAAGACCATACAAATCTACAGTGCTGCTTAAAAGCCCATAAAGTTTAGGTTTAAATTAAAAATCAGCTGTAATTTCTTTGTTTAACTTAATGTTCCTACAGTGTTCGAGCCTGTTCACTGGTCTTTACAATGCAGTTCCATTAATAGAAACAAACACCTTGACTAGACGGGACTAACAAGGAAATCAAGACAATAAATAATGGGAAGATGAACATCCTGTTCAAGGCAGCTAGTCTTCGTGTTACCTCCTCAGACCATTACCTTCAAAACCGAACACATTACTTAACTGTCCAATCCTTGTCTGCTTGATTAATATGCTGTTGGAGGTGTCAAAAGAAGGGCATGCGAGCTGTGTACGACAGCCTCCTCCTGTTTCAACAACTGTCAGCCAGGATTTCGGAGGCCCCAAGTCAACAGATTACTGCACATGAAACCAACAGCACACAGAGAAACACAGGCAGAATGATGTAAAGTGTGCCGACTCAAGGCTGCCATTTGTGATTAAAAAATACACCAGTGAAAGAGGATGGACAAAAGGATGGGTCTGTAAAATTCAGACCATTGTTGAAACATGAATGCCGGGGAGTGGCTGGCAGCTCAGGTATGCAAGTCCTGACACGGTGACATAATGCAGACACATTCTGTCAGTCAGATGAGACAACTGTGGGATATTTTAGTATGCAGTCGTTCTCTGTGAATATCATTGAAGACTTAAAACGACAGCACCTCTAATTATCCAAACCAGACAGTCACTGTTAGAACAGGGATAATGAATCAGACGGCAAGAAACACCAGAATGCAAATCACCCTAAAAGTGCTGCCTGATTCAGATATAGGTTATCCCCAGGGGACTATCTTTATGTCTCTGTGTATCTATAGCCTGATCCACAATCTTTGATATAATAACAAAGCAGCAACATTAGATTAGAAGTGTTAACAGCGACACTAAACAGTTACATATGTTTATCGAGTGGTAAATGAAATTGAGTCACTTCACAGGACTGAAACGCATCAATATAAACACACAGAACAATCCACAAATACTGTACTGTGAAGTCTGGATATTATAGGTATAAATTGGTGAAAATGTCTTGACCCACCTCTTCCAGTCTTTAAATCTTTTAAAATCTTTACTTTATAAAGTGAAGACAGACATCTCAAATACCTCTAAGCTGCAAAATTTGTAAAGTCATTCCTGTTATTCCATTGTACTCCGAGAAACCTCATCTATTCAAGTTAAGCTTGAGGATGGAAATATTCCAAATTGGAAACTTTTCATGGGAATTATGGGAATAAACCTGGAATTTCTAAAATTGAAGGTTGGCCCTTAACAGATATTTTAATTAAATTTTAGCCTAATTTTGACTAAAACAACCAGATTTCATCCAGATATACTTGAGAATATCTGTGCTATTCCTCAATCACATGTACACAACATGCTGCTTACTGCAGGGGTGTTCAGGCCACGCCCCCCATATGCACGTGCATGCCTCCATCACATGTACAGATGATTTCTAGAACCCTGAACTGCTGAAGTCACATTTTAGAGCCCAGAGCACACGACTACTGACGCCACACATTTGAGCCTGTAGATTACATAAAGTGAAGTAAATTTTGATTATATCATGGGGTAAATATATTTAATGTATGGTATTAATGTTTAACTTGCAAATATCACATAAAAATGTATTCATATAGTAGACAGCTAGCTGATAAGTTAGATGCTATAGTATGTAAGCTATAGATAGCACTAATTCATTGACCATTTAAGAGGCTGCTTATCATGATGCTAGCTACTTCAAATCTGATGCTGCTTTGCTACCTCCTACAATATGATTTTTTTTGTTCATCAACTGTAAAATAGTTTGAAGACCATTCCAGTTATTTGGCCAGGCTAATTATTTATGTCTGTCCATCTCATTGCAAAATCTTCAGGGTTCTAGAAATCTGTACATGTGATGGAGGGATATATGGTGCATATAGGGGGCGTGGCCTCAGAACCTCAGCAGTAAGCTGTGTACATGTGATTGAGGAATAGCATATATATTCTCATGTATATTTGCATAAAATCTGGTTGTTTCAGTCAAAATTATGCTAAAATATATTTGCCCCATCTACATGTAAAATCCCTTTAAGGGCCAAATTTCAGGATTATTCCTATTTACTCACATAAATTCCTGTTAATTTCCATGGAAAGTTTCCAATTTTGAAAATTCTTAAAATTTTGCAACCCTAGGATTGATATAATCGATTACGTATAGTCATGAGGTCTCTGTAGAGTCATGAGGTCTCGGCCTCGAATTGTGAAGCGCCTAGAGATAATCAGCGATTATGATTGGCACTATACAAATAAAGATTGAATTGAATTGAATTATGCTTTTCTGCCAAATTTTCTGGGTGTTATTTGTGGCATTACAAGGACAAATGCTGAAGAATGGTGAAGACGCCTTTAAAAATCTTCTGGACCCAAATAGTGATGCAGATCGCTCCCAGAATCTAGTCGATTGGTCTTTATGCCATTTCTTACCTATCCTGAAAATTTCATCCAAATCCACTCATAACTTATCAAGTTATGTTATGAACAAACAAACAGGTAAATAAATTCACACCGGCAAAAACATAACGTCCTTCGCGGAGGTAAAAACTGTTTAACTGATTAGGTCTGAACGACTATTAATTATTCATCGTTACTATTAGCAGACTGAAGTCATGCTACTGATGAATGTCCCAAAGAGGGATAAATATGGTCCTCTCAATTCAGTTCAAACTGTCATTAATCTCAGTCTACAGGATGTAAATGTTGCATGAATTCTGATGTGACTGTTTACATTTAAGCAAATCAGACCTGTATCTGATTCAGGTCCACATATGGAAGTGGTCTAGAGCTGAACTGAAATTTGTTTTAAAAAATTGGATTCATAATGATTTTATCCATTCATATTGTCATAAAAATACTGAAGTGAGTCTCATATGAACAGAAATAAAATCAGATTTGGGCGATGTTTGCCTGCAGTTTGAACATCGCCTCAGAATCAGAATGGGGGTAAAGCTACCGTTTAAACTAAGTCCACAAGCAATTTGGAAACCTGAAGCAGATTAAAAGCAAAGCTGAAACATGGACATATACAAAGAGATGAACAAACAGTTTCTGAAGCAGAAATCCATTATCACTTAAACTGAGAATGCAGAGGCTCAGAGACATGGAGAGATTCGCTGGGGGCAACTTGGCAGTGAAGAATTCCCCCCCTGCTGAAAATTCATCCATCACCCACTTTGCCAAAGCAAAGAAGTGGTTGATTTCATCACTCCCAGCTACTCTGTCTCCTCCCCTTTATCTTTTCTGTTTTTTAATCTCTCCATCTTGACAGTGTCTAACTCGCTCCTGCTCTTTTCAACACAGTGTGAACAGATAAAACTTGTGCTGATTGGTGGTGCTGACGACCACACAGTTTCCCCAGCCCTTTTATCTCTCTTTAGCAGCTATCTCGCCCACTCAACCCCTCTGCTTTCCTTTCTGTACATTGGGGGAGATTTCTGCAGACTCGGATCAAAACCAAACTGCTCACTTAATGAGTCGCATAGCTTTTTCAGCTTTGCAGCAATAAACAAGGCATCAATTGGAAAACAAAGTACACCAGTATTTTTCCAAGAATCAAAAAAATAGAGCAGAGTTCTTATTACACATTCGATATCATACTTGATTGTTGAGCTGGAGGCATATGACGTCAAGAGGCTCTTGTCAAATCTGGGTTGAAGATAGCTTTATCATTGTTACAAAATGTCTAATTTATCTCAAGGGCATGTTTCACAATTTGGTAAATAAAAACCAAATTCCACTTAAGTATAATTTCCAGGATGTGGTCTAGGTCATCACACAAAACAGCATTAATCTGGATCAAGGAGTAGCTGATGGAATGAAAATTATGGCACCGTGGTTTGTTTTTAAATCACAGAATTTAAGTATATAAACATAGAAACATATGCTTTTTCCTTTGTTTTTAGGCTTCTTACAGTTTCAGTGTTTTCATCTAGCTAAATAAGAATTCAGATTGGACTTATTTGTTTGGATTTTTTACATCATTAAGTGAAAAAGGAGCAATCACTTGAAACCAAAATAAGCAGCAAATAACAAAATCAGAGCCTACAGGTGTGTATTTTGTCCTGTTATGTTTAAATATGTCTTTTTTACTTCATATTTTGGCATTGTTTTCATCTTGTCACAATATTTACAATGTTTTTGGTTTGGTCTTTTACAAATAATACTATATAAATCCACAAATGACTGTTTGCCATTCACAACCATCATTTGACATTTATCATAATTATTCATACTGACTGAGATGAAAATACAACCCCAACACCAAAAATGTTGGGATGTAAATTAAAATAAACCTCATAAACTCATATTTTATTCCCACCACAAACACATTTTACCATTTCATGGAAAAAAATTAATCAGTTTGAATTCAATGGCAGCAAAACATCTCAAAAAAGTTGCAACCGGGGCAATAAAAGGCTGGAAAAGTAATTGGCACAAATCAAAAACGTCTGGAGGAGCATTTGAAAACTTAAGAAGCATTTTAGAGAGACAGAGACTTTCAGATGTAAAGATGAGTAGAGGTTCATCAATCTGTGACAAACTGCATGTAAAAATTGTGGAGCAATTTACAAAAAATGTTCCTTAACATAAAATTACAAAGACCTTGAAGATCCAACCATCTACAGTGTATAATATCATCAAAAAATTAATAGAGTCAGGAGGAAGGCCGAAGGTCAAAACTGGATTCTCGTGATCTTCAGGCTCTCGGGAGGCACTGCGTCAATACCAGGCATATTTTTCTAGTCACACTCATGCCATGAAGGGCCAAGACCCTGCAGGTTTTCTCTCCGAGCAGTCACTAATGCAGGTGATTTCACTGATCACCACTGCTTCAAATTGAGGGGAGGAGCTAATCAGTGAAATCACCTTCTTTAGTGACTTATTGGAGAGAAAACCTGCAGGGTCTCGGCCCTCGTTTTCCATGGCACGAGTTTAACACCTGTGCTCTAGTGGAAATCGCTGCACGAGCTCAGGGACACGTTCAAAAATCACCGTCTATGAACACAGTTCACTGTACAATCCACAAATACAAGATAAAGCTGTATCGTGTAAAGAAGAAGCCATATGTGAACATGATCCAGAAACAGTCTTCTCTAAGCCACAGCTTATTTAAAATGGTCTGAGGTAAAATGATAAACTGTTTTGTGATCAGGTGAATGCCTCATACCATCACATTTGGGGCCATATCACCCATCTCTATAGAGCTATGCATGAAAGCAAGAGAAAAATAACCACTCACAGTCACAGTTGAAAATATGAAAACCGCTTCAGTGAAACTTGGTTTATACCGTGTGAATCCAGTGCATAGCTAAGAATGACAAGTCGAGGCATATGGGCATCAATTTGCTTTTGAGTGTTGACTGTCCAAATTACTGTCTAATCTGAAACCAGTTTGCTACGTCTGTCATTTCCTGTACAGTATTCCCGGGTAACGACCCTTTCTGCAAACTCCCTCTTGCATAAGTGTGCTTGTAACCAAGTGGAGGGAGTAAAAAGCAGAGGACATGGCCTCCAGGCCCTCTGTTTTTCAGCCTGACAGCAGAGGAGCCATGTCAGTACTCCTGCTGGGATGTTGACTTGTAAATGACTATGCTGTGATGCATGCAAAGCAGTGCTTGTTTGACTTTGTTGTATGTTAAGAATGCTCTTTTTTTCCCCTGAGCTGCAGCACTGACCTGACAGAGCCGTGGTTAAAGAGCGAGGAAACAGATGAGTGCCTTGCTTTCAAGTAGGTGACTCATGAATATGACAGCCTGAAAACAAACGTGCGGTTAATCTGATGTGCAGGACTGTTGATCTTGATTGCTCTGCATGTTTTTGAGTCGGGTGAGGAGGGTGCATAGTTTCTGAACCAGTGGGGACATGCAGCTACTCCACAGCTGCCAAAGTGTCACAAGACAGGCCCACTATCTAAACCACCACATCATCAAACTGTTGCCAATGACAAAATCTCGCAAACAGAGCCACAACTTTTGAAAACGGAAGAAAAGGCTGTACCATCTTATATCACATATAATCTAAAGATAAGAATTCTATTTAGGCACAGTATACTGTTTTCTTCGGCTTTGACGAATGGCAGTAAGTATAGGAACAGTGACTGGTGGACAGCCAGGTCACGTGTTAAATAATTTTTAATATTTAACCACCTCTGTTTGCAATGTTTAACAGAGGTCAGACAAGTCAACAGCGCTGGGACTGTCTCCTGTGCGGCTCGGCTCGTTTCCACCAGCTGGCTCCCTATCAAAGGTGTCCACGGAGCACGCAGACCCCACGTTCACGTTTTTAAAAAAATCACAAATTCAAGAGGTTCATAACACACTTACCTGGTGAAGCTTGGCCACTTGATACGTTTGATCCGACAAAGTAAAGAAAAAAAATAAAGTAGCAAATAAATAAAAGATCTTCCAAAACACGACAAAAGTGAACGAGCTCGTCCTTGGAGCTCCGTGGAAGAGGCGACAACAGGAGGGAAAAAGTCGCAAACTTCCCCCGTGTGCAACACCTGATGTCCTTGCGCTGACCTGGCTCCGACAGAGGCGAGGACCGTCACATGAACCGCGGACCACACCTCGAAAACTAAGCCGATCAAACTTTCACTGCTCGATAAAGTTTGTTTCCACTCAGACAGTGGCAACGCGAGGAGCCACGCGGTGAACCCGTCCCGGAAAGCCGCTCTCTCACCGCTTCCCCGTCGTGTGTGAGTCCGCGTCGGAGGAGGACTGGTGGCTGTGGCCGCTGGTTACCTGACTCCAGTCATTACGGGGGAGGCCGGCCCTCCAACCCCCAACCTCCGGCCCTCCAACCCCCAACCTCCGGCACCTCCAGCCGAGCACACGGAGCGGAGCAGCAGCCTCAGGTTTCCTGTTGGGGCTCAGTGTCTGCTGCTTAAGCAACAGGTTTCTGTGGTTTTAAGCCATAGCCGCAACATCACAGATAGTTTAAGATTATATAGAACCTAGAGCTGCTTTTGTCTTACTATTAACCAGAGAGAAAATTAAACATTTATCACGTTTAGTGTCATTATTATAGGTGTAGTTCTCTTAGCTTTTTGTTACTTTTTGGGTTTTTCTGTCACTTTGCTCCTTATTTTGTTAATTTTCTTGATTAGTTTGTTCATTTTTTACACACTTCATATTAGTAGTATTGTATGCCTTTGTCCTCCCATTGAAACTGTTTGAGTTTTTCCACGATTTTTCCAATTTTTTTGGTTCATTTTCATTATTTGTTCATATTAAGTTTCCACAGTTTTGTTAGTTTTTAATTCATCTTCACTCAGTTTTCACAATTTTGTTCATTTTGTGGATTGGTTCTTTAGTATTTGATTTTGTCAATTATCTTGTTCATTTTTGTTAATTTTGATAATTATTGAGTTTCTTCTTTTGTTCAATTTGTTGCTTCATAAAATTTGTTTTCAGAATTATTTTTGTTAATTTGTTTAATTTCATTGTTGGCCACACAGGTGCAGAGGTGATGGAGTTATTCTTCCCCCACAGCAGTTCTACAATGTACAGTTCAAAGTTTGCTGGAGGATCCAGTGAGCTGTTTTATGTAGAGGATGTACAGTGTAAAATAAGTAATCCCGGTCCATGAGAGGATGACAGTCTTTGAATGTGGAGTAGATGAGTTACAACTAATGGAAAACATTAAGATTTTTATTAGTAGATATGGTGAATTATACAGCAGCAGTGGTTTTAGCTTTTCTTGCCTTGTCACATCCTCTCCACTTCAGTGTTTCATATTTTTCCACCGGCTTTATCTGACCTTGTTGACCAGTGAGGTTTGTATAAAAAGCTGTGAACATAATACTGATATTGCTCAGTTTAATCAGTGTCTCATTCAGCTATACAGCACTTATGGAGCAAAACTAGCATTGTGTCATCTTAGTCATGTTTCTGGTCATTGGTTTATTCAGTTTCTTTTAATCTAGCTTCAGTCTGTAACATCTCTTGAGGAAAATATCTGGTTATTTGGATGCCCCTTTGTCCACACTTTACTGCTGTGTCTGTAGAGTTTGTTGAAAATTACAGCTTTTACAACAGCTACACGCAGCAGCTGAAAACAGAAAAGCACTCACATTAAATCAGATTAAATCAAGTTGAATAAGTTGAAGACATGTTTTTGAAAGCGTTTTTAAAGCTTCTTAAAGTGAAACTTTTCACATCACATTTAAAATAGTGACTTTTCATTTGAACTTCTTCAGCAGGATTTTGTTGAAGTATACCAGAAGAACAGAACTACATGATGTGTACAGAAAATTAATGATTCACTCTCATATTTAGCTGAGATGGTGTTTTAGCTCCTCTACGTTGTCACTGATGCTGCTTTTTTTCTTCATCTGTTGAGAGATTGGAACAAATCATCCATGACTTCACATATCTTTCACATCTGAAAGTCTGAACCAAGATCCATATCAAGATTTATGTTTTTTTTCCCCCACTGTTTATATTTCATGAGGCTGCTTTTGATTTTTCTAACTTTTGGAGCAGCCCGATCCGTTCTGCTGTCATCATCTACAGTATGCGCGCTGTGTGTCTCTAGACACCCATGGATGTTGGCATGTCTTCCATCGAGGGTTTGATTTTCTTCTTGTCTTTTTGCTATTATAGCCTTGTGTAATTTTCTGTAACTCCAGACGTCCAGAACCAAAGATTGCTTCTCTGGTGCACCTCATGGTCCTAGAGCAGGTTTCACCCCTGCAAATGTAATTTGGATCAAAATGCGATGCCTGATCGAAAGGTATGGAACCAACCAAAAGAAGGCTCAGTTTACCTTCAAACAAACGCACCATTTCAACTTAGTTAAAATTATTTTACGTACAATATAAGGAGAGTATTGACAGTCTTGTGACCAATTAGTTTATTCAGTTCAGACCACACAGTGAGTGGTACATTTTACATCATGTCACATAAAATACATACAGTACGTACTGTACATACATCGTCTAACCCCAGTTTAGGAATGATAAAAATATTTAGAAGTGGCATCAAGGACAGAAATAAAACTGGGCCAGGCTATTTTTATGTATATTTCATTATAACTTGCTCATATTTAATTTATACCCCATATATTTGAGGCTCATTTAATTTGCAATGAATTGCTTTTTTTGATTTGCCCAGACATAGGGTATGAACCCCTCAGTTATACTGACATATAACGTCTTGGCTGGTCAGTGTTTTAACCGTATATGTTAGCATAAGCTGACCTATGCTGTATCTTTTTTACAACCTCATTTTGCTAAAAATCAGATTAATTCTTTATGGATGAAATTCCCTAGCATGGCAATTTGAAGCAAGAATGTCCTTGGCCGTGATCCATAGTGATACTACATGAAATGAGCACATGCACTGACACGGCCTATTTCTGATATCCCAAGACAAGACACAGTGTTCACACGAACAGCCAGATAGAGGTAACACAGACAACATATCACACAGCTCCTCTGAAACAAACCGCTATGGTTTGTGCGAAGGGAGGCATTTGTTTGTCCAGCAGCCTTCCTTTAACAACATTGTCCATTTGCTTTTGTACCTGTTTACTCATGCATAAAAGTACCAGTACCTTCTAAACACTGCTCTTTGTTTGCTTTTCATCTGCTGGTGCATGCTTGGGCAGTGCACCGTAGAGAGCTTGTATATCATTATGTACATGTACATTGTGTGTAGAATTGCATACACATAATGTGAGCAGCATTTAGCCCTCCTATTATGTTCAAATTTACTAACATCTTTTATGCTTGCATATTATAATTACAATTGTTACCCAAGTTTACTGTGTGTGTCAGGTACTTTATGTTTTTTGTGGACTACTAAATGATGCTTTAAATGAAACACCCCCC
>JAQQAE010013782.1:0-12620 GCA_029823295.1 Pseudamia nigra | reverse complement strand
CGCCTTCAGTTGCCACCCAAACCACACAGCACCAGACCCTTACGACCCTTCTTGCAGGTGGGCAGGCATAGTCATAAGGGTCTTCTGAATTACTCTTAATCTGACCTGTCACCTAGGACCAGTTTGTCTTGGGAGACCCTACCAGGGATAAATTGCCCCCGACTACATAGCTCCTAGGATCACTCAGGCACCCAAACCCCTCCCCACCATGATAATATGGTGATTCAACGAGGGGGGTAAAATAATTTTTTTTTTTTTTTTTACAAATTCTCTCTTGTGCTGATTAATTTACACTAAAAACTGAGATGTTATGAGACTTGTAGTTTTTAAGTGTTGGTCCCATGAAGATGCCACAGCTGACATTTTGGGAACCGCTAAATTAAAGCCAGAAAAGCTGCATGTAAAGCAGAGTCTCGAACGGGACATGCAGTCTCACCTCTTTGGTTTGTCAGCTGCTGATGTGGAGCTGGTGTTGGACTGCTGTGTGGCACCTCGGCCTACCGCTCCGGGAGGGGGCGGGTTCGTGAACAGGAAGGAACTGAGAAGTCTCCATACAGCAAGCAGAGGGTAGAGGAGCGTGCCCAGAACGGCCCAGATCCCACTCCCAGATGACTGCACCACTGTGTTCGCAGGCCTGGCTGACTGCTACCAATTGTAGAAAGGAGAACGATGTTAAGAGAATCATGGGACCATGTCAGTGGAAACAACACACACTACACTATAGGAATAAATAGTACTGGGACACATTACTGTTGGACTTGGACATCTCTTTCCAATTCCATAGAAATCCTTATCACACGTGAGCTGTTCTACATTTTATGTCATAATCACTAAATCTGCTCTCACTGGCTTTGTGAGCATTGCTGCCAATTCCAGCAGTGTGCTTTCAGTGACACATGCTCCCACAATGCCACATACATTTTTAGAAAATGAAAAAAGTCTCTGCGCTAGGTGGGCTACCGCTAGGTACATTACAGATGCAGTGCAAACCAAACCTGTTGAGGTCAAACTGATGACTGACAAACTGTCATTATATGTGGACATTTAGTCAGCTTTAAGTCGAATTCTCATCTGTAATAACATAATGATGGCTTTATAGGCGAGACACACAACATGTAGGTAATGGTGAACACACACAGACACAGAGAGAGATGCTGCTACCCGTTATCACATATGTAGGCATGGGTTGTTGTGTAACGGTGTGAAATAAGCTACCTGACATCTTTGAATCTGAATTGCAAGTGGCACAGGTGCTCATAGTTCATACAGATTCAAAAGATGTGACATGATCGCAGTACTAGTTTGTTTCCTCCTGCAGCCCCCAATTTCCAGTTTCAGAAAAGTCCATCTTTCCTGTGTCACATTAGCAGAAGATTCTTTTTCCTTTTCCTGCATGAGGCGTCGTATGCACATACGTTATCGGTCCAATTAATGCGTAACACTTCAATTGCAGCCTCATGATCGTCATTCTATTGAAATCATTTTACACTGCAGCAGCACTTTATTTCCCTTCTCAATCCATACAGTTCTCTTTCTTTTTCAGCAAATTCAAAGCCACCAGCTTCTGCAAATCTGTGTTGATCTGTGCAGTTCCCCTGCCGTCCTCTGATTCACAGGCCTCACTCAGCGTTGACTGATCTACTTACAGGCAGAAGCACAATGGAAGCACTCGGAGCCAGCTCCAGCTCCAGCAGCGTCTTGTTCAGGTCTTCGCCGGTGAACTCACGCCGGGGAAACATGGTTGCCAGTGAAAAGTTACCGTAGCGATTTCCTACTTCCTGTGAAGAAACCGACACAATGAGGCCATTAATGGTGCAACAATGTTGAACCAGTTATGAACTATGATTATCCTTAGGACTTCTCAGTACCACTGTGCCTGGAAATAAAACAGATCATTCAATCATTCATTTTATATTTGGAAGAATTGTTTATCAGTTATTAAGTGAAAAAAAATCTCTCACATATACAGTGGATCTCAAAAGTCTACACACTGCTGTTGAAATGCCAGGTTTTTGTGACGTAAAAAGGTGACACCAAGATAAATAAATTCACAACTTTTTCCACCTTTAGTGTTACCTATAACTTCTACAACGCAATTGAAAAACAAAGAAATCTTTCAGGGAGGTGAATTAAAAATAAATAACTGAGATAATGAGGTTGCACAACAAAAAAAATCCATTAATTGACCAAAAGACGAACAAAAAGTCCTGCTTTTCCTGACTTTTTCAGTATAAGTAAATGTAAACGTTGGTCAGTGCATATATTCTCTTGTGTTGTGCATTCTAACCTGAACAGCAAACTGGCGAGCCTCCTGCAATCTGCTCTGTGATGGAAACTGGTTGGTGAAGGATGAACCGTCTGGGAGACGGAACTGTATCCTCGCTATGGTACTATTCAAAACAAACATGCACACACCGTCAGAAAATAAGAATTATCATGACATACATTTTTTTGTTTCACACATGTTGACTTTGAACTTTTTTTTTTTTTTTTTTTAAACAGTGGCTTTAACAACATTTCATCGAATTAAATAAAAAAGGTGAAGTGGAAGAAACCAGATGGATATTTGTGGTTTTTAAATACAGTAATTTATATAAAAAATTACAACAATACAAAGATATAAAAAGCAAAAAGATGAAAATGTGGTAAAAGTGGCAACAAGACAAAAAATACTTTGCACAAAAATGTAAAAATGAAGTGAATGAAAATACAAAAAATGTAGAGGAAGCAGAAAGACGAAAAGGTCAAAAAAGATAAAGTGATTAAAAAAAAAAAAGATTGTGCTGACTCGAGATGAAGTGAGATGATACTGGTTGATATTGTTCCTTCTGCACCAATAACCTTCACTTTGACACTTTTCAACCTCGTGGTTAAGAAGAAACCAAAGTTCAAAAGGAAGCCTTCTGGCAGCAGGCAGAGGGACAGGTATGAGACATTCAAGTACACCTTTGTATTCCCAAGTGTCAGTCAGTACTTTGATGGCTTGGGCCAGGGAGAATAACTTTAAAGAACCCCAACATTCAATACAAAGTTAAGCCCAAATTTCAAATCTTACACTTTGAACACTGTCACTGAGCAACAAAGGAGTTTTATTGTTCACATCACTTGACCGTGAATGCACATCTCATACGCAAATTGCAGTTATTTGTGTCTACTGCTATATGATCTTTGAGGAATATTAATTTCCTTATGCAACAGTTGAAAACACCATGGTGGAATGCCAGGTGTAAAAGCTAATGAGGTGTTGCAACAGTAAGACGTGTTACGGGACATAGTGAAAAGTCTATTGAGTTACAATAAAAACAGTACATGATACAGAGTGTACAGTTTTAGGCTACTGCACTGCTTTTCAATTATTTTCTGTTACCCCCCAAGACTATAAATAGCATAATTTGTCTATAAAATTATTAGTAACCTCTGCATAAAATTATATCCTTATTAAATTAAAGAAAACAAAAAAGAAATAGTTCAACTTACAACAAAGATTAACTTTATTAACATTGTTTTTTTTAATCTGTAACAAAAAAGATTTTAAGTGCACCAATTTGCCTGAAATTAAAAAAAAATCCTTATTTAAGCTGTAAACATTTTTTGACCAACTTATAGCACCATTTGATACTTAAAAAAGAAAATTAAATTAAATCAAGGAATAACAAATTCAGTTCAGCAACATTAACTCAGGAGCACAGTATATAAAACACTAACTGCAAAACAAAAATTAATAAAACAATGTGCTGATTTTTCTCTCTTTTTTTAATCAAAATGAGGACGTCAGGATTAATGGCTACAATGACCACATTTTGCAGCTCACAGCTTTTCAAAGTGAGGTTTGAAGCCTGATACTGTGACTCTCAGCTCCTGCTCCATGTTGACCTTTGACCTGTACGTGGTCTTCAGTGCAGCAACAGCAGAGAAGCCAGTCTCACAAAGGTCCGGAGTCTCTGGTTTTACTGAAGTAGGATCACAAAGCCGGATGATTGTTGACAATATTCGGCACATTGTCGCTGAAAAAACTTCAGCGTCTTATCAGCATGACTGAGGTTTAAGGTCTTCAAGTGACACCATAATTTATTTGGCTTCATACTTTTCCACTGCCAGCATATTTAGACACAGTAAACACACCGGGTTTTCCTTGTCTCCCACCGTTGCCATAGTGAAGCCGAGCATTACGTATGCGTCATCATATTTCCTTGTCTTAGCGTTCGGGTGACTTTCTTTTGTCTCATTATCTCCGTCTCTCTCCATCTTTCTATTCATCTGTGTCAGAAATTTTTCCATGTTGTCTCTTGAGGGTTTGTTTACTGCACTTCATATCGTTTGCTTGGTGCAAAAAAAACCCCTACACCATAACGACAAGAGCAACACTGCCACCTGCTGTAGTGGATGTGCAATTACACTTAATTCTAGTACAGTACGGCAAAAAAGCTTGTTCCCCAGGGTCACACGCGCAACCCCCCCCCGGCATCGCACCGCACCCCCCTCGGGGGGGCGTGCCCCACTATCTGAGAAGCACTGGGCTACTACAACCAATGACTGTAGATTTTATTGTGCGGAGCTGGCAGATGAACACATAAGAACATAATGTAGTGTGTGTATGCCCTTCACCTTCTCTCCCGGATTGTAGCCTCCTTCTTGGCATCCTGCTCTGCCTGTCGGGCCTGCAACAAGGCCTGTTTGGCAGCCCTCTCTTCCTCCTGGGCTTGGGCATAGCGAGCTGCTCTGTCGGCTCGGTCCTGGAAGATAGAGGAGGGTTGAAGACGTACACACAAAGGCCTTTTTAGCCCTTCCATAATGTATGTCTATAAGAAGTGTCATTCGCCAGCCCTGGTTATGTTTCAAATCTGATTTCTTAGGATCAGTTTGACAGTCTTGTTGCACAGTTGGGAATTCTGGTGGCCAATGCTCAATGCAACTTCATGAACATAATATCTCAAGAACACGCTTTTGGATTGGATTTTTGTGAAATATACAAACATTGTCAGATTTACTAGCATCTTCAATTCATGCCTAAAAACACAATAGACAAAAGCTTTTTAACTCGAGAGAAATGTTTCTGGTCTGGTTTTTGTTCCATTATTAAGATACTGTGGCAAATAATCTGACAAATCACTGCTGTGGTGGGACTGATTGACTTTCATAGCCTCTATTTTTTAAACAATACATCGTCTTTCCTGACAGACACTCAACTGTAACTATGGTTCAGTGCTTACACCAACTACACCATAATATGACTGTTTTACAAAGAGTCAGTAAGATAGCTTTTAGCATCATCTTACCTATAAGACCCATGACTGATGACACCCCCATAGCTCCGCTGACATTCATCCTATTTTTGGCTCCAAAATGTCATCCAGGAAGTGACAACCCAATTGGCCTTGAAATGGCAGTTCAGAAACCAATGGGTGATGTCACGGTCACTGTCCACTGTACACAGTGGATGGTTTTGCTCCAAAAAGCCCCGTCTCCGGTAGAAGAGCGTTCACTCTAACATTCTGAATTTTCATTGTCTTAGTTATAGACTTATGACTACAATGGCCATATAGATTTAGTAAACTTTTTTTTGTTTTACTCAACTAAATATCTGTTATTTTAGTCAACTAAAATCAAACTATCCATCCATCATCCTTTGCCCATCCTGGACAGGCTCACAGGGGCAGCAGCCTAAGTAGAGAAGCCCAGACCTCACTCCCCCCAGCTCCTTCGGGCAGACCCCCAAGCATTCAACATAGTGCATCCAGTGTGTCTTGGGTCTGCCCCAGAGCCTCCTCCCAGTTGGAGTTAGTTTTGGCAACCAGGGAGTGGACCAGCCAGCCCCCTGCCTTCAGCTGCCACCCAAACCACACAACACCTGACCCTTCCTGCAGGTGGTGGGCCCACATGAAAGCACAGTCATAAGGGCCTTCTGAATCGCTCTTAGTCTAACCTGTCACCTAGGACCAGTTTGCCTTGGGAGACCCTACCAGGGGTGAACTGCCCCTGACTAAATAGCTCCTAGAATCACTCAGGTACGCAAACCCCTCCACCACAATATGGTGGCGATTCAAGGAGTGGAAAACATAATAATAATAATAATAATAATAATAATAATAATAATAATAAATGGAATTTTCAAATTGGTCAGAAATCATCTGTGGGAGGAGAAAGAGTTTGCACTATATTCTTGCCCCACGGGAAAAACGATAACCATCTATCATCAGCTGCCGGTGTGGTTAGTTTTTTTGTAGTTCTCTGGTGCATCTCAGGAGTGTTATGTGCTGCAGCATATGTTTCCCTATTTTTTATCTTTTTCCATCGGTATTTTGGTTGAATCCAGTTTTGGGCTGAATGTCTCACCAGTTGAAGAGTGGAGTGTGGTAACACAGATTGTTGTTGCCACTGCATATTGGGCTGAAATATTAGAAGTAGCTCACAACAACCCGCTGGCTGGCCATCTGGGCGTTACGAAGACGTATAACCGCATGCTGCATAATTTCTTCTGGCCTGGTTTAAAGGGTGATGTTACGCAGTGTTGCAAGTCTTGTCACTGGTGCCAAATTTCTGGAAAACCCAATCAGACCATTCCTCTCGCTCCCCAGTATCCGATCCCAGTTGTAGGGGAACCTTTTGAGCGTGTGCTGGTGGACTGTGTGGGTCCACTGCCTCGGACAAAAGCAGGAAATAAATTCCTGATAACGGTCATGTGCACGGCTACCAGTTTTCCCAGAAGTTTTTCTGGTGCGGAAAATTACAACTCCAGTTTGTTGTTCAGGCGCTGACAAAGTTTTTCTCTCTGTTTGGGTTGCCTCATGTGGTGCAGACGGATCAGGGCTCTAATTTATGTCCAACATATTCGCTCAGGTCCTGAGACAGGTGGACAAACAGCACTGTCACTCTAGCGCATATCACCCCGCGAAAGTCAGGGCACACTGGAGAGTTTTAATCAGATGCTTAAAACAATGCTTTGTACTTACGGTCTTGAGTTTCACAAAGACTGGGATGAGGGGGTTTATTTGCAGATGTTTGCTATACGTGAGGTGGTTCAGGAGTCTCTTGGTTTCAGTCCTGCAGAGCTTGTTTTTGCTCACAATCTTTGTGGCACTTTGAAGATGTTGAAAGAAGTTGTTGTGTGGGGAAACTGAACAAAATCTGATTGACTATGTGTGTCGCTTTAGAGAAAAACCGCCATGCATGTGACATTGCTAAAGATAACATCCAAGTTGCACAGGCCAGAATGAAGTCTTGGTTTGATAGAAAAGCAAAACTCAGAATTCAAACAAAGTGATAAGGTGCTGGTATTATTACCTATTCCTGGCTCCAGTATGCAGGCGCAGTACAGTGGCCCATATATTGTCAAAAGCAGAGAAGGTGATAGGGACCATTTAATCTCCACCCCTGACCGTCGCCGGGCGACACGTCTTTGCCATGTAAATATGTTGAAACCATATGTGGAGCGATGTGATTCAGGTGTGTCCGACTCAGAGAAGCTGGTTGTGGTCCCTTCAGAGCTGTCCAATGACTAGTGCTGAACGCTCCCAGCCGCATGTCACTTTGTTTACAGATGCTCCGGAGCTGTCCAGTTCAGCACCCCAGAGGACCACGACTTGTTGGTGGTTTTGACACAGGAAAGTTTGCAAATTTAATAGCGTTGCAAAATTTGCCTATGTTGCTTTCTCACCCGTCTAGTTTGGAGCAGGCTGACCTTGTAAATCTGATTCAGTCCTATGGCTCGCTGTTTGGTGATGTTCCCTCTCAAACGCACATGCTCAGCCATAATATCGATGTGGGTGACACTAGACCAATAAAACAGCACCCATATTGTGTAAATCCTGATAAACGCTGTCGTTTAAAGAAACAGGTAGACTACATGGTACAACATGACATAGCTGAGAACAGTAGTAGTGTGTGGAGCTCACCATGCCTGTTGACGATAAAAGCCAATGGCGATGACCGTTTTTGCACGGATTTCAGGAAAGTTAATGGGGTGACCAGACCGGATTGTTATCCGCTGCCTAGAATGGAGGATTGTGTGGATCATGTGGGCGCAGCCAAGTATGTCACAAAGCTTGACTTGCTTAAAGGGTACTGGGAGGTCCCTTTGACAGAGCACGCTAAGGAGATATCTGCATTTGTTACACCCGATGATTGCCTCCAGTATGAGGTCATGGCTTTCGGCATGTGCAATTCACCAGCTACTTTTCAAAGGCTGGTGAATGTGGTACTATTGGGTTCGTCTTTCTGTGAAGCCTATCTTGATGATTTGGTTATTTGTTCGTCAACGTGGATAGAACGTGGGTTATCTCGGCACGGTTTTTAAGAATCTCAGGCTAATGAGTTGGTCCTTGTGTTTACAGCAATTTAAACACCGTAATCAAACACCTTCCTGGGAAAGACAATGTCATTGCCGACGCATTGTCGCATCTTTGAAAATGTGACATGGCACTGAGCAAGCAGGACGTGACCTTTTGTTTTGGTCACTATCGCTGCTTATTCAGTGACGTTGGGTGGGGGTGTTATGTGCGTGGGATATGTTTGACTATATCTTTTTCCTTTACCTTTTTCCATTGGTATTTTGGTTGAATCCAATTTTGGATATGTCGTCTTTTTGAGCTATTGTTGGCCTTCGGTTATTTGTTTTTTTTCCTACCCAGGTAACCGTTTGCCTTAACACGAGCACTCTGCCTATAAATAGGGTGGATTTCAGCGCTCGCGCTCTCTCCCCACTACCTGCGGTGCGCTTTGTTCCCGTGTGCGCTTCCGCAACCTACTGTTCCATGCTGCCGGCTCTACACCATGCCGGCTTTGTAACTTTTGCTTGTGTTTACATTAATTCCTTTCTCGTTTGCCCTGGTGGGACCGGTAGATCTAGTCTAGTTGCTCTTTCTGTTGTTTGAGGTTTAGTTTGGATTTTTTTTGTCAGCTTGGGTGTCGATACCGGCTCCTACGGTCCTGTATAGGACTGGCCCGGTGCCACTCCTGTGTATTTTGTTTGGCTGGCCTGCCAGGTCCACTGGTTAGTTTGTTACTTTGGATTTTTCCTTTCTTTGGGCATGGGGTGGTAAGCGTTGGCCTTTTCCCAGGGAAATGCTGTATGAAAAAACATGTATATTATGCAAATAATAAAAAAAGAAAGTTGAATCTTAACCTTTGTCTCCCATGTCCTTTATAAATGTGTGCTCCTTTTATGGGTCAAAACAATGAGACAAAAACATGCCACCACAGGGCTCTGAGAGGTTCACATCACTACATACACACACATTACACGCACAACGTATCAGGTAAATTTCGTTGGATTATGCCCATCTTGTCAACGCCTCCTCCTTTTTTTCTTCCTCTGCCGTTTCTTCTTCTACTTCTGTTGTTTTAAGTGACAGCTGGCAACCAAGTGCATTACTGCCCCCGCTATTCCATTGTCAACCACAATTTCAAGTCAGTTGTGTCGGTTCCTGACTCGATTGTGTTCTCACCGCAAATGAACCACTACAGCAATTGAATGGAAACGAGGCGAGACCACCCCTTCTAGGCGATCTTGGCTTGCTTGTTTTGTTCCGAATCCGGGAGCGATTACTGGTTCACATGCGCCCAAACAACTGGTTTTTGGGGTTAAATGCTCCCCGTTTCGGAACAACTGCTCCAAACGATCCAGGTGTGAATACACCCTGAGACAAAAATAATTCAGCAACAAAATTAACACTGTTATTGAGACTCCGTTCAATTTGATCAAACACTGTTTGTCCTGATACACAGCTTGACTATAGTTGTAGTAAGAGGTCACAGTAACATCACTAAAAAGCTTGATGGATTCATTACCCCTTACAGCCCCCTTACATAATGCATTCGCAATACTCGGCCTCTTTTGTCTAAGTATTTTCACTTTGTGCATTTGTTCCAAAATGGTGAACAGATGAACACAATTGGCCTAAAATTACAGTTCAGAAACCAATGGGTGACGACATGGTTACTCTGACATTTGCAGCCTATGACATGGAGCAATAAGAAAATGGTAACTCACTTGAATTAATACAAGAAAATAAAAGGGGAAATTGTAATGAAACCTGCGTTGAGAGAGCTGTTATAGGATCCAGACCATTTGGTTCAGGGAACAACAGCAGTTAGACTTACAGTAAAAAGCTACTCCTGTTTTAAAGCCACCTCACATGAGCATTAATATCCGATCCTGTGTTCAAACACTGGTAAACATAACCATCAGTATTCAGTTACAATGTTCTCTTCAGGCGATCAAGCAGACTGGAAGCTGGTCTTACCAAGGCAATCTGCTGCTTGACTCTCTCCCGGGCAGCCTTCTCCTCTGCCTTCTCTCGGTTCCTCTCCTCCAGGAGTCTCTTGGTCTTCTCTTCTTCCTGTTTCCTCTTAAAGTCATGCATGTCCTTCCCGGCCTTCCGCCGCTCGATTTCTTTCTTGATGTCATTCTGATCATAGGTTAAAAAAAAAAAAAGAACACCAAGTGCTAAGTGAGTACAAGCAAGGTTCATTTTTACTGGAAGGATCCGGGCCTTTGACACACAAGATCCCAAACTTTTTCACCACGAGTCCTAAAAAAAGATAAATGTGGCATCTCCTTGCGACCCAAACTGGTATAATATCTATTTTTTTTACTGTATATTACAGTCACACATCAAGGCATTTTTAAGCGATTTTCTCTAGAAACATAAAAGATAATAAGAGGTTATAAAAGCCATTATCACATTACACTAAAATAAATAAAAATTTAAAAAAAACATTAAAATTAACGAACATGACCAAAAGCAACAAAAAGAACAAAATAATCCTAATGGGCAAAAATGAACACAAATGGATCATAATACACAAAATGAACAAAATTATATCAAAACTAACAAAAATGAACAGAATTTTTAAAAAAAAGACAAAAATAATCAACATATTAAAAAATGAACAAAATCTAGAAAATGATGAAAAGTGGATAAAGTAATAAATAAACTGGAAAAAATGAACAAAATCAAATCATTAATGAAATGAACTAAACAACGTAGACAATGAACAAAAATAAATAAAAGAATAAATTGGTGACCCACTAAAAAAAAAAAAGCCCCACAGCTGCTTTTGGGTCCCAGCAGAACCAAAAGCAGTCACTGTACACATCCTCCAGGTCAAAGGTCACCTGCTGCATCCTTACCTCCTCCTCTCCTTTCTTCCTTTGCTCTCGTCTCTCCTCCAACTTCTTGGTTAATCTGGTAAGACAAACAGACACTTTGACCATCCACGCTTCACATCGCATTCAGTTTGTTTAGGACAGTACTGAAGATTAATGCTACGTAAAGTTAAATAAGGAAACCAACCCAATCACACATTGCATGCTGTTCTTTTACATTAATTGTTAATTTGCCAACTATGTTTTTCTGAATCTTTTCTACCTGAACTGCACATCAGTCCGGATGTGATTTCCCAGGCTGTGATACATGTTTGTTCCTACCTTTCCACCTTAGCCTCCAGGTTTTCTTCAGTCTGAGAACACCGAGTTGCAGGATGTGAAGATGAATTTGTAGTCGTCGCTGTTGCCAAAAGGCTGCTATCGTCGATTGTGCCTGACTGGGACTCTGAGCAGAACAGGAAAAACTGATCAACTAGGATCGCTGCTTCACACGTTGTACTTGATACGTAGATCCACACTTCATGCTCACTGAAACAATTGAAGACAGACTAAATTTAAGAGGGTTTAATTTACTCTATGTTATTTCTACTTAAAATTCATCTATAATGAACAGGACTATTACCAAATGATTATGCTCTTATGAAGACATATTAAAGTTTGCAAGTAACATCAGTTTCAATCTCCATCTGAACAATTAATGTCCTTTTATCTGAAAAACAAACAATCCAAAGCACACATGGAAATGCTCAGAAGGAAAAAAACAATGACAATCCACAAAAACCAGCAGCCCACCAGAAGAGGCTCCAAACAAAACAATACAACCGTAGACAAAAAGCAAAAACCAAAACAAATAATCTGCGGTGTGTAATACTTTAAATGTAGGTTTCCTTTCTTTGTTCATTTTCCTTTTTTTCATTTTAAATCAGCACAGAACTGGTGCTGCTCAGCAACAACCACATCACTGAGTCTATGGTTAACAGAAGGAACACTAAAGCAAGGCCACACAGAGGACGCAGTGAAATTAATAATCAGTTATTAATTGATGGCTGCCTGCCCAGAGCCACTTGTTCTGCTGGAGGTTTTTCCCTCTTCTGCTGAAGGAAGTTTTTCCTCCCCCGTTGCCTTAGCCTTGCTCTGAGGTTCTGTTGGGTTCTCTCTCCATATAGTTGTGAGGATTCAGCCTTGAATTGTGAACAGTCTAGAGATAACTTTGAATTTTGATTGGCAATATACAAATACAACTGAAGAGAATTGAATGCCATTTCAGTTTTAGCACACAAATTATAACAGCAACAGTGCCATCTGAAACTATTGGAACAGCAAGGCCAATTCCTTTATTTTTGCTGTACACCGAGAACATTAGGGTTTGGCATCAAATGATGAAATGACAAATGATCAGTATTTCAGCTTCTATTTCCAGGTATTTACATCTGAAGTAGGGATGCTCCGATCCATGTTTTTTTTTTCAATTCCGATCCGATCCGATATATTGATTTGGCTATTTCCCGATACT
>JAQQAE010013781.1:0-12620 GCA_029823295.1 Pseudamia nigra | reverse complement strand
GGGGGTTTGGCAGGCGCATTGTCAAGAATGAGCAGGCACTTCAGGGGTAAATTGCTCTCCAACAAGTATTTTTTGATGCCAGGTCCAACCTCCAGGTTGACATACTGGATGAAAAACTGTTGTGTCACCCACAACTTTGTATTAATTCACCACAAAACCTGCAAGTTGTCTTCTATGATGTTGTGAGCCTTGAAAGCACAGGGGTTCTCGGAGTGGTAAACAAGCAGGGGTTTAATCTTGCAGTCCCCGCTTGCGTTGTAACATAATGCCAGGGTTAATCTGTCATTCATCAGCTTTTGACCCGGTAGTTTCTTTTCCTTCGCAGTGATTAAAGTCCTCCATGGCATCTTCTTCTAAAACAGTCCCATCTCGTCACAATTAAACACTTGTTGAGTAAGGTATCCTTCCTCAGTCAAAAGCTCTTTGAAATGCTTAACAAACTCTTAGGCAGCCTTCCGATCTGAACTTTCTGCCTCCCCATGCCTGACCACTGAATGAATTCCCATGCGTCTCTTGGTCAAACCAACCATGGCTGGCCTTGAAGTTTTCCACAGGTGGTTCTGTGGAACTGCCGCCACGCCTGGACTTTTCTCATTTCAGGTCCTCATAGATTACACAAGCCTTCTCACAAATGATGGCATTGGTAATTTCTGCTTCAGTATTGTGCAAATGGTGGATGTAGTCCGACCATATTCCTCAGCCAAATCAGAAACTTGAACGCTGCAAGAATGTTTTTCTATGATGTCTTGTTGCATCTGCATTGACATCATATTACGGGTTTTCTTTTGACCACTAGTATCCTTCTCAGGTCCCATGATATAAAAACACAAAACAAAGCACTATTTCAGGGGAAAAAGGCACAAATATGGAGCACAACACAGCACAACTTTCGCTCCTATGCTGCTGGTCTGTTGTAAGAAGCCGACAGAAGCTGAGAGAAGCTGAGGAAGCCGAGAGAAGCCGAGAGAAGCTGAAGAAGCCGAGAGCAAGAGTGCACGTTCTCTGGACCTATTTTAGTCGTAACATGAATTTTTAGTCGCTTGATGGGAAAAAAATTTTTTGCCCAACGTCTTATTCGTGTCACGGAAAAGTCGTGTGTTGATGCACTCGTGTGACAGGGTACCACTGTATATTCAAAGGTAAGATAATAACATATACTGTATAAGAATGAAGATTTAACTTGTTTTTCATTCCAGATTTTATTTTAGTAGGTCAAAATAAGTTAAACTAGTCACATTTAAAACATGCACTGTTGTTGACAACAGCACATCAAAATGAACAAACTAAGCACTAAATAATGGAAGTGAACAAACTTTAACAACATAATCTAAAAATGAACAAAAGTGAACCAAACAATGTATAAAATCTTTTAAATTTAATGGGTGAGCCTTTATACTGACACACAGGAAAAGGGACTTCGTAGTGCATTCAGGTGCATCTTACAAACTTTAAAATCTATGTCTACATAAGCACAGTCTGTTAAAAACTACAGCATACAGCTCATATTTTCCCCTTATTTTTCTTTGTTGTTCCAAATTTCTAATAATTATATGCTTAAATAATAGAAATACATACATTTCATAACATTTTATAGACACGGTATATTCATGGAATGCTGTCTTCTTTTCACAAATGTGAATGCTGGGTTAGATTTTACATTTACTGGTTTTTACAGTCCTTTTAACTTAAATAATTCAACTCACACCAACTCAGCAATGAGTGTTTGCCAGATCCCACATCGTTCCTCCAACGCTGACATAATTTTAATTTATCAACCCTTCATGTCAGCCTGGTTTGACCATTTTCCCGCTGAGCTTTTCTATGAACGCATAAGAGCTGAACTGGATAATGAAAGGTCACTCTTTAAATTATTTGTTCCAGGCCTCACTTGACTTGATCTAATTTAGTTATTTTTGAAGAGCCATTAAGGCTGGATGGAAAAATTTAAGAAGCTCCACACAATAATGCTTACTACTTTTTGCTCTCATTTGTCTCATTTCTCTCAGTAAAATTAGACACTTAAATCGTTGCTTAGCACTTAACAGCTGGTGAATAATAGATGAGGCTGAGGTGTAAATGAAGAATGTGGAAATGTGTAGTTTGTAAAGTGATGTAAGAAAAAGCTCATTTAGGAGTACATACTGCATATAATTTGAATATTTTTTTTCCCTGTGAAAGAAACAAAAGAAGCCTGCCAGTCAATTTACAAAAAACTTGAGTCACTGTGTAAAATGTAAATAGAAACGATATGGTGCTGGATGAAACACTGAAACCCCATATTTATTGGAAAATAGCTCAAAGACAACCTATCAAACACTGAAGATGTCAGATTGTATTTTGAAAAATATGGACTAATTTTAAATTTAATGTCAGCAACGCATTTCCAAAAAGTTGATCCAGTGGTAAATAAATGGGAAGTGGTAAAATGCTTAAAAACACAGCAAATGAGCTTTCTATACAACAGGATAATAACATCACTGGGTATAAAAAGAGCATCCCAGAGAGTCTCCCTGAGTTGTAGGTCATGAGGTATTTGCCACTCTGTGAAAGACTTGCTGACAAATTGTGCAACAATTTAAGATTAATGTTTCTCAGCTTTAAATGGTGAAGAATTGTCAACCCTGCAATGAACTGGTAATTCATTCAGTGTCTCCCCAACCCGTATGAGAATTAAGGGGTAGAAAAAGAATGAATGAGCTTTAAATTTCAAAGAATTTGTGAATTTCATTTACCAAATTCCACAGTATCATCAAAAGATTTGGAGAATCTAAAGAAATCTGTCTTAAAATCAGTCTGAGAACAGTTTGTTGCTGCATCCACAAATGCAAGTTGAAGCTATACAAAGAAGAGACCCTGTATGATGCAGATGGACTGAGGCCAAGTGGAAAACTGTCCTGTGGTCTGATAAGTTAAAAGGTGACTTTTTTCGGAAATCATGGATGCTTTGTGCTCCAGGTGAAAGACAAAAGGGAAGATCAAAACCCAGGATCTGTGACAAACACGGGACAAAAATTTAAAAAACAAGACAGCGAATGATACAAGAATAGATTACAATAGGGGGCTTAAGTATAAAACCAACTAAGAAACAGAATAAAATAACTAAAAACATAGTCAGTGTCTCACTCTGGCTCAAAGGCCTTTGAATAAAAGTGTGTTTTTAAATGAGATTTAAAAACAGCAACTGAAGGAGCCTGTGTGATGAGCAGAGGAAGCTCATTCCAGAGTTACACAGGTCCTTTTCTTATTTATTTCTGCAAAACAATGTCAAACCACATTGTGCATACTGTACATTCCACCAACTAGACTCCACAGTACAAAACCCTGGATGCTGAACTGGCTTCCCTGCTGTCCTAGATAGTCTCCTACTGAAAATGTTTGGCACATTATGAAATGTAAAATATGACACTTTGAACAGCTGAAATCCTACATCCAGTCCCAAACACTTACAGAGAGGTGATGCAACAGAGTGGTAAACATGGCTCTGACCAAACTTGAGAAAAGTGAGCATCGTGAGTTATTTCCAGAAAACTACAGTATTACACATCTCAATTTCTGCATTCAGTGTGCTGCCTTTGCTCTATTGTCAATTAAATGACTTTTAGCATTCTGCAAACCATCACATTCTCTTTCTATTTACATTTTACACACTGATCCAACGTTTCTGGAAACCGGTTTGTTTTATGTTTCTTTGACATAGGTGCAGCACCTTGGTGTTTCCTCCCAGTCTATCATGTCTGCAATCAGTATCTGAGCGGAGCTGGAATAACTTCACCAATGCATAATTCAGATAATTTGATTAGTGGACTGTTTTTTTTGTTTTGTTTTTTTTTAGCAAAGGCTGATATTTTTGTACCGTCTTTCAGAAATTGCAGAAGATTAATATCCGTGAAATGATCATATCAGTTGGCTTGGGGGTTGCTTATCTACTGTCCCTTCGTGTTCACCCTCCTCCTCCCACACTGTTCCCACTTTCCGCTGTTTCATCAGTCTGTTATGTGTGTGTTTCTCTTCCTCATATTCATAATTCAGAACCTGCACTTTCAACCATTTCACACAACTTATTGATTTTCAAGCTTATTTCATTTAATAACGCACCAAATAATTCTGAACCAGTGATTTAAAAATAAAGCTTTGTGTGTGATTAATCAATCTGTCATGAGGGCTCTGCATGTTACACAGCATCATGTCTGTCGCCCTCACACAGTCAGTTAACACATATCACTTATTTACATATAAAATTCATTTCATCAGATGTTCCCTCTGATTACAGCTTCAAACACAACTGTCTCAGATCCCCTCTCGTGTTATCTCACTTCACACAGATGAATCAGATTATTTACAGACTAGAAAGCACCCAGAAAGCACAGACCTCCGTCAAGGCAGCACATTTCTCCCATATGACATTATCGGGGCCTGTTTACAGTGATTCTCACATAGTCACAGAGTAATCACATGCAGCTCTAGTGTAGGTTTAATAACAACTTTGTCCTCTTTACTACTCTCCCATAAAGCTTTGACTGATGCAGAACTTGGCCGACAGTTGCTGTTTGCACAATTTCTTCTATCTCAGCTGAAGCTTTCACGAGTCTCCTTCTTGTCTGGTCTCTCAGTTTCTGAGGACAGCCTACTACATTTTCCATATTCTTCCCATTTTTTAGTGATGGCTTTAAAAGATGCTGTCTACAAAGTTGGGAAACTAGCTAGTAGCTGATTGTTTGTGGTGGACTGATATAAATGATTAAACAGGTGACTTGCCAGTCAACATGGCTTACAACCGCTCACTTGTCAATCTAGTATGTCTGTTCTTTTTTACCTGGACCAGATGTTTAAGTAATCTAAAATGCAGGCTGTCTCTCCTCGGACACCCTGCGTTCAATAAGCTAACCCTAGTAGCTACTGCTAGGAATGCCAGGAATACTGGTTCACTACTGACTGAGCCTTTGTGGCACAGGTATCTATCCTATTATTGTGACATTTTTTGTAAAATACCGCATTTGCCGCTACGTAAGGCACACCGCATTATCAGGTGCACAAACAAAAAATTATCCATTTATGATCTTTTTCCATACATAATGCACACTGGATTATAAGGTGCATTAAGCTCCTCTCCCACGGGTCCATCGGGTTCTTTGTCTTCGGTGTCTTTGTTTGGCAGATGGGTGGTTTTGGCGTCAGGTGGGTCCGGATCCCTCTCGTCATTGTCCGGGTCGGTCCCCTTGCTGTTGCTTGGCTGTTCGGTGGTGGTTCTGGCTTTCGTAGGGGCTCGGACGGCCCCTGGGATGGGTGCCTCCGTGGTGCATTGGCAGGTGGTGGCGTGGCTCGCTCAGTGTTTCCTCCATGTCTTGGTGAGTGTGTGTTCGCCTTCTGTCGTCCGGTGTTCCCATGTGGCTTGTGGTTTGACTTTGTTCGGCCTGTTGCCGCTGGTGTCTGGCAGTTGGAGTTCTTAGGTTAATCTGCCCGGAGAGGTGGGCTCCGGGTTGTCTCTCTGTTTGGTGAGTTTGAAATCCGCTTCGTGAGCATGTCTCTGTGTCGCTTCCTACCAGTATCACTCCACGAGTGATACGGTTGTATACTCGTGACATATATCATGTATATGTGACATGTATCCGTATACAGCATGTGTCACGTATACGTGATACGTACAACCGCATCACTTGCAGAGTGATACGGCCCAGTATGGCACAGTAACTATCACTCCACAAGGCTCCTGATTACTGTAATGCTCCTACAAGTGGTGTGGCAAAGTCGTACCGTACTAAAACATTTTGACAGATTTTTGAGCATTGTGTACCACATGCGGCAAAATCGGTTCGAGGTCAGTAAGCACAAACCAGAATAAATCCATACATAAGGTGCTCTGCACAATAAGGTGCACTGTCGATTTTTGAGAAAAATAAATGATTTTAAGTGCACCTTATCATGCAGAATATACAGTATTTGTCAAAACATTCAAATTGTGTGTCATAATTTATTACAGCCAACAGATTTAAATGTCAGTGCTAGACATTTTAAAATGTCATAATAAGATGATTTTTAAGTAACAAGTAAGATATTTTCTATTACTTTGATACTTTTATTATAAGAAAATATTTTTATGTTCTACCAACATATTTTTTCATGTTTTCATTGGAGTTATAGTAGGATAATTTCATGTTATCACTGGATACATATTTTCACTTTATAACGAGGTATTATAACTTGAGAGACGTGTCTGTGTTTTTTGTTATAACAATGTTTTTTGTGGTAAAACCATATTTTCAAGTTGCTAACATATTTTCACTTACTAACAAGATGCTTTTCAAATTATTATGAAGATAAACAATAATTTCATAATTTTATTTCCATTATAACAAGGCCATTTCATATCATATTCAAGTTACACGAACATATTATATTTAGATGATATAGCAATAAATATTCATGATGACAATATTAGTTTTTAAGTTATTGCAAAATATGTTCAGCATTCAAAATAGTGACTTTTTTTCATTTAAATTTTTATTATAGTGTCATATTTTCACTTAAAGCTGTTTCTGAAATCATGCAGCAATAGTTTTTCTTATCGTTAATTTCATTTTCCCCTTTTCTCAGGGCTTGAAGAACACACTCATTATTTTTATATTCTCTTTTATATTTTATATTATGTTGTGTCCACATTTCTAATAATTCCTTAGATAAAACAACCAGCCTCCCTGTTTAGCTCGGCACATTAACCTACAATCTTCATGTACAAATGTCCTTTCCCTGCTCTTTGCATATCAATGTATTTTTAATAGAATTCATTTTTTCCTTGCTTTATTTTTCTTTGCGGCTGGCTGCACATCACCTGGGGCTGTATGCAGTATGCACTTTTGAGAGAGAAAAAAAGTGCACAGCGATGCCATGCTCTAATTTCAAGGGAACAATTCAGCACTTTCACTCAAATTCAGAGAATGCTGATGTAACACGCTGTCACTTTGCATTTTTAGACAGTATTTAGAAAACAGAGGGAAATTTAAACAGAGCAGGGGCTAATGCTGTAAATACATGAGGGGCTCTGACTGACACACCCCCTCCAACCACGTCAACTGTTCTGTTTCCAATTCAACATGAGTTAAAGTAATAGTATAGTGTATTGTTAACCTTTTGCATTGTATAATAAGCAAAGAGACATTCTAGAGGCAAAGATTCAGTCTGAAAGCCTGCACTTTAATCCAAAATCCAAAGCAGGGGTCAAACAGAGGCAGAAAACAAACTGATCAGACACATGAACCACAAACACGAGTGTCAGAATGAACCCTTTGCAGCTGGTTTCAGAGAGGATACTTGAAGCTGTAGTTTGGTGCAAAAATCACTCGAGGTGTTTATTCACCATCCAAAAATACATACACAGGCAACAGCATGCCAGGTTTAGGGTGCCACATCATGACAGGTTACGTGGTCAACAGCTTGCCCAGGAAATGAAAAGTGTCAGTCTCATATACCCTGCCTGATTCCTGAAACCCCACCCCACTAATCCTGCAGGTGAGGTCAAGGTATTTACAAAATACTACAAAACACAAATCTAAAATTACCATCACAGAACAAACAGCAATTATAGACTACGAAATATATTACAAACTAACATTACAATTCACACAAAAATGGCTTTAAAGCTCTGAATAAAAACAAAGGAAAATACTCCTCTCCCCTAAACCAGTCTGCACTTGGTCTCCCTGGGGACCTGGGGACTCTTTTGGCTGGAACACCTAGAGGAGGAGCAACAGACAAGAGGGTAAGTAAGTTTCCATTGTTACAGCTTCTTATTTAAAATACATTTAATCAATTTAACTCCACAATAAAATGCACTTTCCACTTCCAATATATACAGCACCATTTTATCTATACAGTGGTCCCTTGCTATGTCGCGGTTCACCTTTCGCTGCCTCGCTGTTTCGCGGATTTTTTTAAAGTGCAATTTTCATGTATTTTTTTATACAGCGTACGTACATGCATTGTGTTCTGCGTCCTGATTGGCTAAGGCCATTGTCAGTCAATCTCCATGGTGCTGTGTCTCCTCTGCTGTGCAGTGCTGAGTGCGTTCAGCTCTTATGTCCATCAATGATAAAAGTCACTAAGTCGAGTCGTGACTGGTGCACATCGCCGAGGCTGAGTCCTGGTGATTCAACATGTTGAATCGGCATGATTTCTGTCGGGACGTCATTAAGACTGAAAAATGTGGGTCGGAAACCACCGCACATCAAGCAGATTTCCAGTTGAGTTCGACAAGGTGAGTTGCGGCCAGGTTAAGAAGCAGTATTCCTGTTTAAGCTAAATGATTTTTGTTATACCAGTGACAATAATACATTTTAGGGATAATTTTATCATTTTGTGTTTCCATGTCATATAACTGTACTGTTCTAACTATGTACCTTTTATATATCATGACAAACATACTGTGAAAACATGAAAAGTTTTATTTTCACAAACTCCACTACGTCACAAAGCTGACATCTGATCTATTTTGTGACAAAGTACCTTGAGCCAATCATTTAATTTCAGTGAGAATCACCTGTTACATTTGCAGGCAAAAAAAAGAATGAATGAATAAATTGATAAATTACAGCATTCAGTCAGCAAATAATTTCACTGAAAATGAACAAAGTAATGAATAAAATAATTACGGTAAATTAATTAAATAATCAGGAAGATGAGCAAAAATGAACAGAATAACAAGTAATATGGAAAAAAACATCAACAAATTATCAAAAAATGAGCAAAATTAGACATAAAAATAAGCAGGGAAATGAAGAAAATGAACAAAATAATCAAGAAAGTGAAGCAAAATGAAACAAACAAACAAAACAAAGAAATGAATATGAAGCAAGTAATGTGAAGAAAATGATCAAGAAAATGACCAAGTTTTAACTATATAACAAGCAAAATGAACAATGCAAATACAATCGACGGTAAAAAACAACAAAATGTAAATTAAGAAAAATTGTTTCCCTGTTTTATTTCTTGAACAGGTCCAGCTCATTGCCATCATAGTACAGAATAAACTGAAATGTAAAGAGGAACATGAAGTATGTTACACATTTTTGTTGTAAAATGAAAAAGTCTACATTGCAATAATGTGAGGGTCTTATTTTACCATAAAAAAAAAAAAAAAAACATCTGTACAAGATCACTGTCTGCTTTCTTCTTTTCATGGCAGCAAAGTCCTTTTGATTACATCACTCACTTTCAGTTTTGAAATGTATACTCTGACTATAACAAGATATTTGTAGCTGTTATTGAGCTACGATTCACACTTTATTCTCCATATCGTGTTTTAGACCATTAAACACATCAATACGTTGACAAAGAACAGTTTAAATCTAAGTGTTACTATGTCATGTTTAGAATTTAAGCTATTCATGGCAAATAAAATAAAAACGTTTCTGTCCTTGATGTGCGGGCAATCAACGGATTAAGAAAATCAAAGACCTGAAACAACATGTAAAATGATGTATAATCACACTTTGTCTTTTCATCACTGAGGGTCTTGTAGTAGTATTATACATGTTATGTTTCAGTATATTGATTTTTATATTGACTGAATCAGGAGTTCTCAAATCAAGAGACCACCAAGAGATGTTTTAATGTACCTGTAAACGAACGTACACAGTTATTACACTTTTCACTGAGATGGATAAGAGGGAAATTTCACCTTATTTTATCTTCATTTAATGTTGGGAGAGCCAGCATGTGCTAAAAATTAAAATTAACAAAATAAACAGTTAATAGACGGTCTGAAAATAATCAGACATGAATAAAATAAGCAAATAGGAACTAAATTGAACAAAAAATAAGCACACTAATGAACAAATTTCCATCCATCATTCATCCATGCATCTATCATCCATCCATCCATCATCTATCATCCATCCATCATTTATCTATCCATCATTTTCCATCATCCATCCATCCATTTATCCATCATCCATACATAAATACTGAGCATATTATGTATGTATGTATGTATGTATAGTACATACATACATAATAAGCTCAGAAATGAAAATATGATTAATTTGAAAAATGAACAAAAAACTAACAAAATAAAATGAACAAAAGTGAACAAAATAATAAACAAAATGGACCAAAATCAACAGAATGACCAAGAAAATGGCACAAATTAACAAAAAGACTAATACATCCTCAACATGTGAATGGCATTTTTGCCCATAAAGGACAGGACTGTGTGATTGCATTTTTCATCTGCTTTATGATAATATCAGCAGGCAGAAGATGCTGCACGCTGCATTCATACATTTACATCCCTCTATTATCAGGAAATTAACTCAGAAACACTGTGAGAGTCGCCATGCATGATTACCTGACGCACACATCATGTTCTCATGCAGTACTGTGTCTGGTTGTCTCCTTATGGAATCAAAGCCACCCACTGAATGACACAGGATGATCACAGTCGTAGGGGGAGCTACGATGCTGTATTCTGTGAACAAAAAATTAGTTCTTTTTAAAAGTTAAAAGCAGTTTATGTGTGTATAGTGTCAAGGCCAGTTGCTGAATGACTCCTGTGTTTCTCTTCATCACTGTGCAACACTGTCTCCCTTTAAGAACAACTTTATAAACAACTTTTAATTGAAAAAGCTTTGAGACATACATGCCATTCTTTTTTTTTGCTCCACAGAACAAATGCTGGCTGTACAATATGCATCAGTGCATATTGAATACAATACTCTTATTTTTTTAATTTTCTTGACATTGATGTTCATTTTGTTGCTTATTTTGTACATTATCTCAATGACTCTTCTTCCTTTTGGTTTGTTTCTGTTTATCTGGATTTTTAAAATTCATTTCTGTTACTTACCTAATTCTAAGGATATTTTTCTATTTCTCTGATTGTTTATAATGCTCATTTTCCTGATTATTCTTGTTCACTTATGCTCAAATTTTAAGAATTATTTTTCTCATTTTTGTTAATTTTTTAGTATTTTATTCCCATTATATAACATTATTTCTTCACTATTTTGTGCATTCATGGCTTGTTTTGTTTCATTTTTTGCATATTTTATTCATATTATTGATTATTCTTGCTCATTTTCATTTTGTTTCTTACTTTTTCATTTTTGTTCATTATGGTGTTTGTTTTGTACATTTTGGGATTATTTTTGTTCATTTTTTGCAAATTTTACTTGCAGATGTAAAGATTTATTCCCCTCAATGTTAATTATTTTAATAATATTATCATTATTTACCGAGTAGTTTGTTACACTCTTTACACTATACATGCTGCCTTTAGGTGACATCATAAAAAACATTGCTTAGTTTTTCACTGTTATGCTGATGACCCACAGCTCTATCTCTCCACGAAACCGGATGAATGAAATACTACTTCAACAAAATTCTGCGCTTGTTTAAAAGACATTAAGGCCTGGATGACTTCTAACTTTCTCCTGCTGAATGAAAATAAAACCGAAGTTATTATAATTGGCCCAAGGAATCTAAGGAGTACACTCCCGAATGACTTCCTTAATCTAGACAACAATTCAGTAGATTGCAGTTGCTGTGAGGAACTTGAGGGGTGATCGTGGATTAGGGCTTATCCTTCAGTTGCCATATTAAACAAATTTCCAGAACTGCCTTCTTTCATCTCCGTAATATTGCCAAAATTAGGAATGTTCTGTACCAAGGAGACACAGAAAAATGAATCCATGCATTTGTTATGTCTAGGCTGGATTATGGTAACTCACTATTGGCAGGATGTCCAAATTAAGACATAAAAATTCTCCATCTGATCCAAAATGCTGCATCATGAGTTTTAACTTGGGTCAGAAGGAGAGATCATATTTCTCTAATACTAGCTTCCCTTCATTAGCTACCTGTAAAATTTAGTATAGAATTTAAAATCCTCCTCTTACCTTCCAAAGCCCTAAATAACAAGGCTCCATTTTATATCAAAGACCTTATTGTTCCCTACAAACCAGTCAGAACTCTCCACTCTCAGAGGGCAGGTCTACTTGTGGTTCCTAGAATCTCTACAACTAGACTGGGAGGCAGAGCCTTCAGTTACCAAACTTCCAATGTGGGTGCAGGATGCAGACACACTCTGTTCCGTTAAAGCTAGGCTTAAAACTTTCCTTTTTAATAAAGGATATAGTTAAGTCTAGGTCAGGTAGACCCTTAATCTTCCCTTAGCTCTGCTGCATGGTCCTAGGCTGCTGGAGGACAGTGATGCACTGAGCTTTGCTTTCTGTTCTTTGTCTCCTTTTTAACTCTTCCTATACCTCTTTCTCTAAATCTCTTCCCTTCCTCTCAATCTCTCCCACCATCTCTCTTCTTCCCTCTCTCCCTCTACTTCTTCTCTCTCCATTCTCCTTTGTCTCTCACCTCTCTAGTCGCCTCTCTCTCTTTGTCCCTCTCTACCCCCCTTTCTTATTTTTTATTTTTGCAATACTGATACTAACTTGCATCTTCCTTGTAGTTTTGTGCTTCCTCCCTCTAGGTCTCCAGGTCTCTTGATGTCTTTGCTATGTGTTTGCTGGTTCTGGACCGGTCCAGTGTCTGTGGACGTCATCCAGTGTCTGTGTTGTTTGTTGTTCTAGCTCTACTCTTTTCTTTTGTCTCTCCTCTGTCCACTAACCCCAACCGGT
>JAQQAE010013780.1:0-12620 GCA_029823295.1 Pseudamia nigra | reverse complement strand
GACAGTTTGACAATCTTGAAGAAGTTCTACTGAGTCAGTAATCTAGCAGTTTGCATTAGTCGACCCATAAGATCCTTGGCATACACCTGGCTCCATCTTGGCTACAAAATGTGATCCAGGAACTCACAACCCGATTGGCCTCAAAACGGCAGTTCAGAAACCAATGGGTCACTTCAGTTACTTTGTCACTAATATTTTTTGTACAGCCTATGAGTTTGAATCACTGCTAAAGTTAAACAGTAAATAAATCAATGTGAGCTGTGATGATGAAAATGATGTTATTGACTAACAGGTGTGTCTACCTGTCTCCAGGTGTCTTTTTGGCCTGTTGGACACCTTTCTTCGTGGTTCATGTCACTAAAGTGTTGTGTCGGTCCTGCCACATTGGCCCCACTCTGATCTCCGTGGTCACGTGGCTCGGTTATGTCAACAGTGCTGTCAACCCCATCATCTACACTGTGTTCAACGCCGAGTTCAGAAACGTCTTTCACAAACTGCTCTGCTGCCAGGCCTGAAAGTGAAATGTTTTTCAGACTCCAATCCAGTAGAGATATTCTTCAGAAAAATACTTTTGGACTTTAATGTTTTGTCATCTGAACTGTCTTTTGTAACCAAAGCCTTATTTCAGTTGTCAGTGGGACTTATTGGGTTTTTGTGATTTATAGACTCTCTCACAGCCCAGAGGCATAAAATGTGAACATGTGCGGATTTGAAATGTTTGTGTACACATATTGTTTTTGAATGTGCAGATTTGCAGAAAATTGTTTTCATTGTTTTTTCATTTGTTTATTTATTGTTTGTACAGATGATGATTTAATGTCTGATGCACAATATTTATTTTAAGACAACTGACAAAAAATGTAAAAATGTTTACCTGAGTTTGTCTGAAGGCAAGCAGAATTATTGTGACACTGTCTAGAAAAGAAAACATAATATGTTTATCTGTGGAGTGAAGGTGTATGTGATGATATTTATCGTTAATAACAAACTTTAATGGGAAATTAATTTTAAAAATGGGACAATATGAAAATATTTGCCAGATTCTGTTGCTTTGTCTAATTTAATGTATTTGAGGAAAATTTCTAGTTTAATCTTTCAGATGAGAAATAATTTTTATGTGTTGCATGTGTTTTTTTTTTTTTTTTTTTTAGCAATTATTGTAAAATTCTATTTAATGAATGTAAAACCTTTTGTGTTCAGGGTTATCTACAGTATAAGCATGTTTTGTTCTGCAGGTGAAAACTTTCATCCTCATGACATAGCTATGCTTTGGGCAGAGCTCGAGTCTACCTGTCACTGATAAAATGCACACAGGTTGGACTTTATTTTTGTGTCTCTGAGGCAACATGAGCGATGTGTTTCTGCTGTAGATAAATCACAGTTTGATGTTTTAATCTCCTGCATCACAGAAGAAGGCTGATGTTTCCTGCGGGGGTGGGGGTTGCATCCCGCTCTTTGTCTCTTCAGACACCCATTGAAACCACAGGGGGGTAACCACGGTAACACAAAGCCCATACATCTGATACACACCTCCAGGAGCAACATGTAATAAACACACAGAACTGCATCCACAAAATAAAAGACAACTAAAAAAGTTTCTTCATTGGCTTCATCCTTGTCTTGCTCCTGCAGCAGTTCAGTAAAGACTAACTCCAACATCTGATCCTGACTCAGTAACCAACTAAATTTATCTTTATTTTCAGTCAGAGTTAGTGATCACTGCACTGATGCTGCACCTTCAGGCTGACATGAACCCGACTCTACATTAGCTTAGTTTCAATGTTCATTGTGTACGATTTAGGGGAAAATAGCAGGATGCAGTTAGAGATGGAACAGGGTATTCATAATCATCATCATTAGTACATAATCCCCTGAAAACAAAATGTACCTACTCATCTGGATGCGAATTAGTGGATTAATCCTGACACTGAGAATCAATGTGAGTCAGCATTCCCCAACAAGATATTTTTCTGCAGATTTAGACGTTTTAATGTCAAATCTCACTTCTACACAAGCAAATGTCTCACCGAAACAAGTACATGATTTTGCAAAGGCATTGTTGCTGCATGTGATAAGTGTGATTAACACTACCTGTCAAAAGTTTGGACGCAGTGTCTCCTTCAGTCATTGTACATTCATACTGAAGACATCCAAACTATGAAAGAACATGTATGGAATTATGTAGTAAACAAAAAAGTGTTAAAAAAAAAAACCCAGAACATGTTTAATATTTCAGATTGTCTAAAGTAGACGTGTTTAGCTTTGATGACAGCGCCTGGGATTCTCTCATTAGATTCACCAAATAGCCACCTGAGATGATTTTCAATTCACAGATGAGTTTGTTTGTGTCATTTCTTGTCTTGTTAATGTGTTTTAGACCATCACTTTTCTTGTGCAGAGGAAGGGTGGATGCAGCGTCAGTAGGTCTATTAGTGCTACTACAACTACTGTAAAAATCCATATAATGGCAAAAAACAGTTAAAGAAAGAGAGAAGACAGTCAATCATTACTTTAAGAAATGAAGGTCAGTTAATCCAAAACATCTCAAGAACTTTGAATGTGTCCTCAAGTGCAGTCGCCAAAAGCATCAAACATTATGACATAACTGGCTGTCATGAGAATTAGAATTATGTCATGAGAATAGTTATTAAAATAACCAGCCTCAGAAACTGTGGACAGTCCTCATAAGAGTCAGTATGTCGTGTATCATTTAACATATATTTGTTTACTACATAATTCCATACATGTTCTTTCACAGTTTGGAGGTCTCCAGTGTTAATATACAATGTTGAAAATGATTAAACTATTAAACACACTTACAAGGACAATAATGAAGCGATGTTGTGTCTGTTCTGCTGCAACATGGATTGGGGGCCAAATGGAACACCTGTTCCTGTTCACCATCAACACCAAGTTGTACTGTGACTGCTGTGCTGCTGCCTACAGATAATAAAAAATGCAACATATCAATTTTCCTTTTTGCCTTCCTAATGTAATAGAAACTACTGGAAGCTACTGGTTAGATATATAATAGGGATTTTTTTGTAGCAATCATCTTGTCTCACATAGCCACGCCAATCTCCACTCTTCATTATCACTATGCCAGTACTGGAGAGAGGTTTGGCACCATCCATTATCATTCTGGAGCAGGGGTAAAAGTTTTCTGGTAGTTGTTTAAATGAATCACACTGGCCTTGAGCAGTGCTGAGCGCAGGATGCAGCTACAGTATAATGCATTGGTTGTTACTTGGGTGGAACATGTTCACATTAGGAAGTGTGCCCCAGTATTACATCTCTGCAACACAAAATGCCACCTCAAGAAAACAATCTTTGTCTATAAATGCTTATTTTAGCATGTATTTGTACCTCAGAGGTTGTTGTTTTTCCTGTAAAGTGATGGATTTGCCAAGATGCCCTTCTTCTGGCAGAGAACATCCTACAAGCAAGATTATCAATTATCTGTTATTCAAAAAGCAACAAACTGGTCCTAGCTTATCAGAGATGTAACAGAATCAGTGATTCACAATTCATTCCTCAGAAATCACAGGGAATGAGAGCTGTGGCAGGGTTAAAACGGATTTTGACACTTTGACTTTGAGAGCTTTGAGTTTTCATAAAAGAAAGCTGAAGCGAACAAACTGGTTATTACAGGATTTAGTATTGACTGATCAGTTTTTCAGACTGCAGATGTGGTAAGAAGATGATGAAATGATTCTTGTGTCAGGTGCAGATTAATTTAACTGCCTCAGTGAAGAGGCGCTTTGAGCAGACAACTATTTATGGACTGTTAATCATGTTTCTGGAAGCAGTGGTACAAGATGTGAGAGACATGAGAACACCAGAGGAAAGGGAAGTAAAAAAAATACGCCAAGGCACAGGAGGTGGAAAAAAAAATTCAGTTTAAACTACAGAAAAGAGAAAACTCTAACATGTGCAAAGCAAAATCACCTGGTTTGTTGGTGTCTGCTGGAGGATATGCAGGCAATTCTCTTTGACTAGATCAAAATCCGACTTTACTGACAAAATAGTGACGGTAAAAGTATATTTGGTGTGTGAGCTCATGTGTTTTCTTGTCATGTCAGTATGTGTGGGGGTGTGTTTATGTCCAGCCATCTGCTTCAGTGTTGCATTATGGTTAATAAATGTGATTTGCAGACAATGTTTAGCTTCTTGGAGTGTAACAAGACCACATGACAACAAACATCCCGTATATCGCCTTATGTCCTCCCAGAAGTTCTAAATTATCTCTGATCTGAGCTTTTTGATTGTTGACCAACTTCACAACACAATCCAAGACTGGTGGGGTTGCCATGGTAACAGTGGGAGCTCAGGTTAATCTGAGTTTTGATTGAGATCCAAAGAGTTCATAGAGCTGAAGTCTATGCTCTGATTGGCTTGTTCTGCTCATCAAACAAGTGAAATCTGACCAATCTGCAACCAAAGTAACTGATGTCTGCTCGATGACAGAGATTATGAATTCATTACACAGAAAACAAACATGATAAACAATAGATGAAGAGGTGGAGGAGGAGGGGGTGGATAAAGGAGAGAGTGAAGGGGACAGCAGGAGGTGGAGAGGAGCAGAATCATCAACATAATGTGAATCTTTAATTTAATTACCTGGAAATAAAAACCTGGTGCTCTGTCTGGCAGGCGTATCGAGGGAGAAGTGATGTGACAAAATGTACTGGTGCTGATTGGTTTCTGTAATCAATCATTGAGGGGATCAATTAGAATTCATCATCAGTGAGCAAAGGCTTTGTATTATTTCATATCAGCAATTACTGAGAAAGCAACAACAAACACAACTGACAAAAACATTTATGGACTAGAATTAAGCTCTAATTCATATGTGTTGCCTAGCAACAAGTGGTGATGGCAGCTGCTTTACTATGGATGCTACAAAGTGCTTTTTAAATTTTTTATGCATAGTTATGAGTGGTGTTAAAGATTACAGGCAAGAGTTAAGACAGACTCCATTCAGTTAACACACTTAAGGACTTAACCTTTACCACAGTCTAGACAAAGGTCCAGTCAACATTGTTGGGAATTTAGTTCTTAGCTCATGTTTTGTCACAGTCCACAGTACATGTTTGAACAGGTGACATGCCAGTAAACACGGTTTACAACCTCATTGTGTGCACAAGCTCATGTAGTCTATCTATCTATCTATCTATCTATCTATCTAGCTATCTCATGCAGAAATTATCCAATGGGAGGCTCGTACCTATTTGCCTAGTTAAATCCAGGTGGTGACCTTTTTTTTGGCCAGACAGTGTATGTGTGCTATTCATAAATGTAAAATTAACTTAATGGTGCAAGCTTAATGACTGTGTTTGAATGTGTGTTTGGCTGCAACTGAAGTGACCATGTGGTACTGAAACTGAAATGTGAAATGGAGGTGGGAAAGTGGCTGATATTACCCCTGTGTGGCTGTGGCCATCACAATACTCCATATGCTCGTGGTCTTTATTGCATTTATTAAAATAGTTAAGATTATTTCATCAACATGGTGTTGCACTCATTTTGATCAAGGGATAATATATTCATTTTGTATTTTTAGGACTTGAGCCTGTGTGAAAGCTGTGTGTTCTAACATGCTTGTTCTGAATATACAACATTAGGACACATAGGGCCCTATTTTGGATGTCTAAGGGCGTACTCACACTAGGGCCCTATTTTGGCTCGAGCCGAGCCGGGGCCCACTTTCCACACCTTTCCAGTCCCCAGCGCGTCCCTGCTCACATCACTGCGGGCTGAGGCTCGATTGATCTTCTACAGACGTCATCACGTCGTTTGTACATTGTGTGTACGTCATCAGAAGCTGCAGCCGCTGCATTCAACAGATTCGGTATCATAGATCACAACACAGGAAACGTCCGGATGATCGTTATGATTTTGAAGGTTCGCAGTCATCCAGGTAATGGTATCCAAGACATGTGGTTTTCCTTCTGTCAACTGGACTGGAATTTTGGTTTGAAGACTTTTCGCTACCCATCCAGGGAGCTTCTTCAGTTCTTGCTAGTCTCATGAAATGTGGTAGTTTCACCAGAGCCAGGGAGGAGCCCTGAAAACCAGTGGTTATCCTAAATGGACCTTTGTGAAAGCAGCCAAAAGAAATAAGAGGCAGACAGAGGATACAGGAAAAGACCAGAAGAAGAGGAGGAATGTGGTCATCCAAAACATGGCTGGTGTGTCTGAAAAACTGAGGAGAATCTTCAACAAACACCACAATCCTGCATATTTTAAACCTGGTAACACCTTAAGGCAGAAGCTGGTCCACCCTAAGGACAAAATACACAAGCTGGACAATGTAGTTTATGCAGTCTGATGCAGTGAAGAATGCTCAGAACTGTATATTATGCAGGGGAAACCAAACAACTGCTTCACAGGCAAATGGCCCAACACAGGAGAGCCACTGCCTCAAGACAGGACTCCACAGTCTACCTACATCTCAAGAACAAGAAACATTCCTTTGAGAACAACAATGTTCAGACCTTGACCAGGGAGGATAGGTGGTTTGAGTGAGGAGTGAAGGAAGCCATTTTTGTGAATGTGGAACAACCTTCTCTGAATAGAGGGGGAGGACTGAGACACCATTGTTCGCCCATTTACCACTGAGTTCTGAGAACTCTACCCAGCCAAACTGCAGCCAATGTCCTGTGTCACTCACATCCCTCCTCCTGTCACCATCCACAGAGTGAAACTACTAACGACCCTCCCTCCACACCCCTGCTTTGATTAGGGATAGGGACCCTAACAACTCTGTAATGACCCTGGCCTGGGTCAAACTACCACATTTTAGGAGGAAAGGATGGAGTCCTGAGCCACAGAGTATAAATTCTGGATGCCTGCATGAGACTAGCTAGAACTGAAGAAGCTCTCTGGATAGGTTGTGAAACATCTTCAAACCAAATTTCCAGTCCAGTTGATAGAAGTTGACAGGTGCTGAATATTGTTTCTGTCTTTTATGCAGCTGGAATGCACTGGTCCATCACCAGCTCAGCTCCTAACGGGCTGTGCATAGCAGATCATGTCACAATATGACATATACTAATTTACTGACTGTGGCTGATGTTTGGTTACATACAGACTTCTGCTGAATTTCTCTTTTATATCAGGTAGTGATTTTCAGTTTGATTGGAGGCAGCAACAGGAATAAAGACCAGGTTCATGTTGCATTCACAAGCTGCACCATGGTGCACTTTTTCTAACCGCACCGGGGCCAAGGAAGAGTGCTGGTTCGGTTGTACTCAAATCCACTCTTCAGGAGTGAAACACGTAAGCAAGTACCACGTAGACTGATATTGTAAGAACACCTAAGTAACAGAGTTAATGTTGGAACTACTGAAATGATCACATTAAATGTATTGAAACACGCATTTATCTTTCTTTCTTTTTCTCTTCTTCTTATTAGTGGCCTATTTATTTTTAATATGCAGAAATACACACAAACTATGATGTTTTAAGGAATTATGTATAGTGCATGTATCCATCATATTAAATATAGTTATTGCAGTATGTACACTTCTACGTCGTCACGTGTCATAACGTGCTCTGCGCCTCCGAGATACCAGTCTGTGGGCAATTTTTTACACCACTGTAGTCAATCGCTGTAGACCAGCAATCTTCTACTGTGCATTCAAATTGATTAATGCCATATAAAGTCACTTGCAACACTTCAAACAAAAATTAGACCCCCACCTGAGGTTTCATGACATATTAAATCAGTAGACACATGTAACAGGTCCTGACATATAAGTAAGTCATGTGGATCCACATACATCCAACAGGGATTGTATTGTTTTGGTATGAATTTGCAGTTTTGGCCCCATGTGTGCCATTTCCACCATTAAACTCTTCCTGAAGACCTTTACAATCGAAAGATGTCAAAATGATGGCGTATTGTGTAGCAGTATTGCTGCAGTAACACAGCAATTCAAGATTTTACCATGAAATATGGATGCACGGTAACTTACCATTTTAAATTATATGTTTTTATAGTATATTCTTGTTTCATTATTTCATCCTTCACAACCAATGTTTATTTAGAACGCTAAACCAGAATAGTGCTTTATTAATGCAAAACATCCTTCAGTTCCATCACAACATCAATATTGCATGTTTGTCCATGGCAGTGTTTCTGTACTACAAAAGGGCATTAGACACAATTAATAACATTTTCCTGTCCAAGCTGACCACATTTAATTTTTGTAAACAAGCAGCTGATTGTTTTCAGCCAAATCTTTTAACATGAGAGCAGTGTATGAAAGATGAACAGGAAAACTATTTAAAGAGCAGATGGGTAAAAAGGGTAGCCACTGATTTTTCCAGTGAAACACAATCCCTCAATCAGACTGAGCAGCAAAACAGGCAGCAACAGGAAAACCACAACGATAATCTACTTCAACTAAAGGCAGATGGATGGTGCTTGTTACATCTAACCAAGGAACCAGTGATCCATAAGTATTGACATGTGGACAGCAATTTTTTTCTGGCACTTGTATACAGTATGAAGCCTAGCAGAAGGTGATAACAGGCAAATACACTAAGCAAAACTGGAAACAATGTGCCTTGATGCTTGATCGAGCTGTTTGACACATTAACGACACCATCTGAATGCTACACAAAATGCATCACAACTTGCATTAGAATACAGTGACATAGGCTGAAGCTCAAGTTTAGCCAAATGTCAGGGAGGCGAGACCTCTGCCAAGGCAGCTGTTTGTCTTCATAGTGAAAACCTATCATTATCGGTTAAACCTACGCTCACTTTCCCTGTAGTGTTATTGCAACAAAAGTAAATTTCTTAAATTTATCTGACCCTCATCATTGGATTCTTTGAGCATGAATAGTAGGTTGAGCAAGAATAGGAGGTTTTACTATTAGTATCTGGACACATACATATCATTATTTGTTCAATAATTATTTACAAAAAATAAAGTTTCCATGGTTTTCTTCTGGATCTTGCTCCATAAATGTTGAAGATATGTCAAATCCATGGACACGTTACTGAATCAGCAGACTTTCCACTAGTATTTGGCGTCAGTTTCATGTTTATAGCTTTATTTGCTTCCTTATAGTAGCTATTTTTCCTTAACCCTTTTAAGCCTAAGCATGATGGATCACTATATCCGGAATATTGCCCATATCTGGATCAAACTTTGTGGCTTGATAAAATCTACTATGGCGTTATCCTATTTGTTACTGGCTAAATTTTATGGATGTTATATGTGGTGCTGCAAGGGCAAATGTTGAATTTGACCGTATCTCACTCACAATTCAATTCAATTTTTATTTGTACAGCGCCAACCATATTCACCGATTATCTCTAGGCGCTTCACAATTCGAGGTGGAGACCTCATGACTATGCAGAGAGTAAACCCAACAGAACCACAGAGAGCAAGCCAAGGGCAACGGGGGGAGGAAAAACTTCCTTTAACAGAAGAGAAAAACCTCCAGCAGAGTCAGCGGCTCAGGGTAGGCAGCCATCTGCCTCGACCGGTTGGGGTTAGTGGACAGAGGAGAGACTATGGTGACGAATCCTTTAAAAATCTGGATCTCAATTCAGATCACTCCTAGAATCTAACTGATTGGTCCTTGTGCCATTTCTGTCCTATCCTGGAAATGTTATCCAAATCCATTTATAGCTTTTCAAGTTATGTTGTGAACAAACAAATAAGCCAAAGGTGACTAAAACATAACCTCCTTGGCAGAGGTAATAATTGCATGGTCATGCTTTTACACTGAATAGACTATGTACAGGTAACTTCAGCTTCATAATGTTAGAAAATGTCTATCTCTTGAAGTTCATTGTAATGGACGAAGGATGAGAAGAACAATATTTTCAAGTTTAACCAATTTAATAATTAACCTCACATGTAAAATTACAAAGCACAGGTCCCTCAGCATGTTATGAGGAACGAATGACTCAGAGTTCTTGATTTTCCCAGTCTTCATACATTGTCAAAGAAAAAGCCTGCTTCTTGTAGATGTGTCCATTCTTCTTGTGTCCTGTGCAGATCCTCCCAGATCACAACTCGTGTGCTTCCTCTTTTATCCAGGGATACATATTATGTTAATCTTATCTGTGCATAACCTCAACTTAATCCTATCAGACCATTTGAGTACCATTATCAATCACACTACACAGCAAACAGAAACTTTCATCATGACCAGGAGAGTATTTGATTCACTTTTCTAAAGACAGAACCTCTGTCTTGTATAAACAAAGAAATTATCTTCCTAGATCAAAGCAATTCAACCTTTGTTATTTATGGCCTCTGATGATTATACCAGGTGGCCAACTGCCCCAAGACGTTCTGGTGACATGGTGACATCAAAGCAATGGCCCGATTACCCCCTAAACCTATGTAAATAGAACCAAATGGCCTAAAAACAGTTTAGTTACTTCCGCCAGCCACAGTTAAAATTTTCTGTACCCCTGGCCCTTCTCTGACCTGTTGAGGTGACATCCTGCTTCATCACCCAAAGGACAAATGCAACGCCATGCATCTTATATTTTACATCTTAACAATCCCTTATTTTATAATTACTCCTTACAACAACAACCTACAGGAAAGTAGTGATTAATGTGCAGCTACAGACCCAAGTCTGTTACCTGCTCACAGGATACCCAGATAATGCTGATAAAATGCTAGTCAGTGTGATGCAGTTATATGCAGTGCTGTAAAAAAGTGTTTGGCCCCTTCCTGATTTGTTACTTTTTTGTATATTTGCCACATTTAAATGTTTCAGATCATCAAACAAATTTAAATAATACATTTAAGAAAACACAAGAAAAAAATCCAAACCTACATGGCCCTGTGTGAAAATGTCCTGCATAGCAGAGTTTCAAGATGAAAACCACTGCTGACCAAAAAGAACATAGAGGCTCGACTCAGTTTTGCCACAAAACATCTTAATGATCCTCAAGAATTTTTGGAAAACACTCTGTGGACTGATGAGACATAAGTTGAACATTTTGGAAGGTGTGTGTCCCATTACATCTAGTGTAAAAGTAACACAACATTTCAGAAAAGGAACATCATACCAACAGTAAAATATGGTGGCGGTAGTGTGATAGTCTGAGGCTGTTTTGCTGCGTCAGGATCCAGAAGACTTGCTGTGGTAAATGGAACCATGAATTTTTCTGTCTACAAAAAAATCCTGAAGGAGAATGTCCAGCCATCTGTTTGTGACCTGAAGTGCACTTGGGTTCTGCAACAGGACAATGATCCAAAACACACCAGCAAGCCCACCTCTGAATGGTTTAAGAAAAACAAAATGAAGACTGTGGAGTGGTCTAGTCAAAGTCCTGACTTAAATTCCATTGAGATGCTGTGGCATGACCTTAAAATGGCGTTTCAGGCTGGAAAAACCTCCAATGTGGCTGAATTCCAACAATTCTGCAAAGATAAATGGGCCAAAATTCCTCCACAGTGTCTGTAAAAGACTCATTGCCATTTATCGCAAGCATGTTGTTGCTGCGAAAGGTGGCCTAACCAGTTATTAGGTTTAGGAGGCAAGCACTTTTTCACACAGGGCCATGTATGATTGGACTTTATTCCCCTTAAAAATAAAAACCTTTAAGTGGGGAAGCACTTTTTCACAGCACTGTACATACCAGATAATCACAGACAGCAGACATTTTTAATGGTATTCTTACATATCCATCAATAGCTGCAATATCCTATATCTTATACCCTCTCTGAAAAAAGTGTGTTCCTATTTGAAAACAGGGCTCTTATGGACCTCTAATTGATCGGACACTACACCACCCATTCATCCCAGTTATTTATGCACTCTGTGATCGCCACAGATTTACATCCTGTCTAACAGTATCAGTCAAGCAACAACAACTTTGAAAGCTCATATCACAAGCTCGATCAGACAGCTGCTAATGGACCAAAAGCCTTTCCAGTCAGTGACCACTCAGATGTGATCTAGCCCAGAATGAAGTGTGAATTAAAATTATGTTAACCATGGGCCCAGCTACGTGCAGACAGTGGATGCTCAAACACCTACCCTTTTGTAGGTTAATGTACAACGTGGCCTTTTGTCCACGTGAACAAAGCCTTTTTGATTGTAGTGTTGGGTCACTTTTTGATAAGTTTGTAGTCTAACCTCTTTTGAGGTTACAGTGATGCAAACACAGGTGTGGATGTGGTGGTCCCAGGCGACCGCTTGAATCTCCCCATGGTAGGTCCCCTGACTCCTCTTTGACATCAAAACAGCCATTTTTTACAGAATATATTTTTACAACTCATTGTACAATAAAGGCATTGCTTTCCTGAACTTCATCTATGTTTCTTTTACTGGGTCCAATTGAATACCATCAATCAAGTGTAAGTTTTGTTTTTAATTCCAGAATTTTTCAATTAATAACTTTCTCTAAGAACTGAATGGATGTTTCTTGCTCATCTTAAAACTTTGCTTTTAATTGTTGCACCCCCCTCCCACATCCCAGGTGTTGCCATTGTGATTATGCCCTAAACCAGGGGTGCACACACTTTTCCAGCATGCGAGCTACTTATAAAATTACCAAGTCAAAATGATCTACCAGGTAGATTCTACCTACTATAAATTTGCAAAACATATATTTATTCATAAATATATTG
>JAQQAE010013779.1:0-12620 GCA_029823295.1 Pseudamia nigra | reverse complement strand
TCTGACGGGAACCCTAATACACATTATGCTTATTACACCTGAAAAACATGGCCTTTTTCAGCTCAGAGATGTACACTACCAGTCAGAATTTGGACACACCTTCTCCTTCATTGTTTTTCTTTATTTGTATCATTTTCAACTTTGTACATAAATACTGAAGACATCCAAACTGTGAAAAAACACGCATAGAATTACAGAATTATATTAAACAAAAACGTGTGAAACATATCAGAACATGTTTTATATTTTAGATTGGAAAGAAAGTTGTAAAAGGCGAGCAATTTTTAAATCTACTGCCCTTAAATACAATATCTACAGCCCATACTTGAGTGTCAAAGCTGATGATGTAACCTGGACATGGACGCAAAGGCTGATGTAGAAACAAGCAGGAAGGGTCACAGCAAGAAGTCCAAAAACAAAGGCAAACCCTAGGAATCAGGCTTGGGTTCACAGTAATCACATTGTATCTGTAACCCCAATTCCAAAATACACTGTAAAATGTCAATAAAAACAGAATGCAAAGACTTGCAAATCTCAAAAACCCATATTTTATTCCCTATAGAACATAAACAACAAATTAGAAATGTTACCACTTCATGCAAAATATACTGTATGCTCATTTTGAATTTGACTGCTGCATAGTTAATACTACAGTAATGTGTAAGATGTCTACAAAAACACACTTTGATGACAGGCAAAACATTGAAAGACACTATTAAAGTGGAAATAGCACAAAGACAAAATATCACATTTTGTACATAATATCATATATCTTGGCACATTTTAACTAATACCTGTCTAGTGCTGATACTTCATTTCATGACCCATACGTGTTGTACATCCTTTGCAGATGTCTACTTATTTTTATTTATCGTGGCTTGTTTCTTGTTTTGCTATATGACGTACCGTATTTATAAGATCTGGCTGCAGATCTGCTTGCTCAATTCAGATTTTTTTCAAAATGTTGCCTCGTGACTCACCTAGCATAGTGCACCCACATGGTTCAGGTCTAATTGCAGCGGCCCGCGGTCCAATCCGACCTGTGGCCCTTTGCTGCATGTCACTCCCTACACGCTCCTGTCTTTCCTGTGCCCAAAATGCTCAAGAATAGATCTTAAAAAAAATGTCTGTATCCCATTGTTTCTTCTTCCTCACCTGTTCTTGTTTTGTTTTGATCTATTTTTTTTCCCTTGCAACATCTGGCCAGGGACTGCAGGTCAAAATGAGCCTTTGGGCATATTTACAGTAATATTTATTAATATGCACTGTCCCTGTAAAGTTAAAAGTAAATAAGATAAAGTAAAAAAGGTTGAAACTGTGAAAAAGTGTTGTTTTGTTGTAGTAAATAACCTTAACTCAGCTTTTATGAAGCGTGTTGCTTGCATGAAATTCAAAAGTGGCATATATTATTATTCATGTCCAGTTTCAGCATGCAATATGTTGTCTTTTGTGCTACTTTGCATCTTTTGCAAATCATTGCATTCTGGTTTTATTCACACTTTACACAGTGACCCAACTTTTTTGGAAACAGGGTTGTATGTAAGTATTTTATGTTTATATGAAATGCTGTGTGGGAGACAAGGTGTGTCTAAAAATGTTAGAATCCTGGTTTGTTTCAGGGCCCAGACACAAAGATGCTGGGGGAGATTTGCAGGCCTGTTACAATTTGCCAGGAGCCGAGGAGGTCTATGTGGAACTGTAAAGGTAATGATGGACAAGAACAGATTGATCCTTTTCTTAAGTCATTGTTTTCTCATGTACTGCAACTAAAAACTTTACCTTATAGTAGTAAATAAAATGTTGGCTTTTTTCCCTTTATCACCAGCTCTGCCTGCAGAACAAAGTATGGTTGGATTGTTCGTTCATTAGGAAAGATGCATGAATGTAAACCTCTGCAATGCTGGTGGTTTTGGTTTACATACTGTATCCCTCATATCAACCCCTTGTGCAACAAGTCAGGATTCACTAGCTTCACAGTGGAGTCTTGTAGGTGTGGTAAAAGGTCACGAAGTCCGGCACTGTTGTGAGCTGATAATAAATGAACATTAGCTATTTGTCATCAAGTGATTCCCGGGTGGATTATTACCAGGTCATGGAGCTTTTAAAGAAATATGAGAGCAGCTACCATGAGGAACTAATCCACTACGATACATTAACCTTAAGTTTACCTCATTGATAGGACTTTATTCTTGACTTGTTTTAATTTAACTTATAAAAGGAGTGCTGGGTGGAGTTTTTGTAAAAGCCCTGGAGTGGTTTTCTTCATTTTCTGTCCTAGCAGATTCATTCATATAATATTCATAAAAAGTAGCTATTTTGCAGAGTACTTTTTACTCTCAGTCAGTGACACTTGTGATGAAAAAATTTACTTCTATCCAGCTATACCTCACCGAATACAAGTAAAAAAGTTGAGGAAAAAAATCAATTAAATAAAAAAAAATCTGAACAAAAAAATGAGCAAAAATGTGCAAAATTAATCACATAAATTAAGAAAAAAAAAACAAAATAACCAACAAACACAAATTAACCACATTCTCCATTTTCCATTCCACAGTGCCATCATTGACTTAGCTGCATCAGTTACAGACGACACCGATGTATGCCTATGACATTTAAAATTTTATTCCATCGTACATTGAGATTTAGTAGGATCACACAGTCTACAGACTGTCATGATCCGTCCCTTTGTCTCCCTCTGGTGGTCTCTCCTGTGTCAGTCTGTCTCTGTCACAATTTCTTCCAGGTGTGTTGGATGGAGGTGGAGGCTCACACCTGCCTCCAATCTACTCATCAACGTCACAGTATTTATACCGGCTTTTTCCAGTCAGCATTTGTGAGTCCGTCTTTGGAAACTTAGTGGTATTAAGCCCACTCTTGATCCTGTCTCCGGCCCTATGTGGGAATCCGTTTTGCTCATCTGTCTCTTCTGTGCTCCCAGATCTCCGTTTCGTCCAGCCGCCTGCCTTCCTGGTTCTCCTCCCGTCCCGTGTGCTCCTCCTTGGTTCCTGGTCTCCTATGCCTGCCGTCCCCGCCTCGTTCCTGCTCCACGTCCGTTTCTCCCTGTCTGTCCTGGATCATCTCCTCTCCCTGGTGTTCGCCGTTCCATTCACTGTTGGTTTCCCCTGTGTTCGGTGGGACTCTTTGCGTGCTTGTTCACTGTTATAAATAAACCTTCACTCACATCTGACTCGGCAGTGTTGTCCGCCTCGTGAATCATGACACAGACATTCAGGTTTATTAGAGCCATGTTGACCTGATGAACATCATGCTGTTTGGGGCCCTTGTTGCCTGCTGGGTTTGGTCATAGACTGTATGTGAAATATAGAAAACCCACTGTGATGTCACCCGGAGGTTTCTGAAGAGCTGTTTTCAAGGTCATACAAGGAACCTTTGGGTGTCAGCATATTAGCACCATTGCCTGCTCACTCTGATCTGAGAATGACAACGAGGTGGAGTGAGAGGAGCTGAGGTGGGTTGAATGATGAATCCTCTGACTGGGACACACCCATCAATCAAAACACCAATGCCCTTCAGTATACAGAAATATTAGGGTCTGGATCATCTGAAAGAATGCAAATTTTAGCCCTTTAATGGGCTTGTCAGATTCCACACTATGACTCCCATGTACTTTATAGCAGATAAAATAGTATATTGGTTGATTTATGTCAATTTAATGAACTCGCTATTTTTCTACAACATGCACATTGTCTCTAGTATGAAAATGTTCAGTTCATGATTCAGTTTACATGTTGTTAATGGCTGGATTAACATCTATTAGTCGCTGCTGAAAAGAGATCTGGGTCAGTCAGAAATATACTTCACATTGTGAGAAGCTGATTTGTCCACCACATGTCAGGAGTCATTCAGAAGTTTTGAGCCCCATTTGTTCATACCAGTATCTGGAATGACCAGAAGAGGTATGGCTAAAACTAAACTATGGTTCATTTCATGTACAGAGTATAAACACTTTTAGATACAGTAGGTTGAACTCTTGGACTAATCAAAAGAAATTATATAAGACTATCATGCAGATACAAAGAAAATAAAAAGAAATCGAAGGTGGAGAAAATTCAACACAGGTCTATAAACACAATGTCAAGTATAGATGATGACAATGATAATGATGATGCTAATGATATTATGTTTCAATTTGAAAGCAGGACCAAATGTAGAGAGTGGACCAAAAACTTGAACCTTGATTTGATTAGATGTTAAGGCATCTTAAATATAAAAATGTATGATCTGATGTGGTTTGGCACCGCTATTGTAAAGTGACAATATTTTTCCAGACCCCCAGTGGTCTGAACACACCTGCAGTTAACTAAAGTCTTTTCTCTGCAGAAGTTAGTACAATTCATCTTTTCATGCTACACACACTGAAAGAAAATCATGGAAATTTAGGTTATCTTTGCCCAACGATGCCTCAAGTGATTAAGTGCTGCACCTTTAACATGAGAGCTTGCTTTTGGACTCAGCACCAGTGGATGCTGGCGGTACTGCAGATTTTGGCTCTTGAGATTGGCTGCTTGATTGAGTGCTTGGATTGGGCTGCTAGTTATGTCCAGCTTCATTCAGTTTGAGGTCAGTTGGTGACTGACTGTTTAGAAAAGCCTCAAGTATAGTAGCTGATCTCCTTTTAGTCTTGTGTTAAGACAGATTCTCTTATGTTTTCAACTGGAGTCTACTTCCCATTCATAAGGCATTTGCCCCATTGCTTTAAAAGTGTAATACAAATACCATTAATATTGTTATACACACCACCTTTTCCAAACAGAAAAAAACCTGTGTGAAGATATGACCTAGTAACACCAAGACCAACGAGCCCTGCTGTGACCTCTAGCCTCCATTTGTCTAATGTGGTTTCCACACCATCCACTGTACATTGTGTATCTATGAAGTGAGAAAATGAAGTTGGCTTATTGTAACTTAAGAGTCCGTCAGAGAAAGCACCAGAACAGCCTCCAGAACGGATAGATCGAGCCACCCTGTTCCTGTCAAACTTCTCGCAGCTGTCCAATATCACCACGGTCCCCTGACAGACAGACCCAGCTGAGGGCCAAAAATAACCAACAGGGAACAGGCACCTACCACGTCCTGATTGGGGATGGGGGGGGGCATTTTTGCAAAAGCAACAAATAAACAAAAAGAAAAACAGGGAATTTAAATCTTTAATTATGTATGACAGGAAAATAATGAGCTTACCTTGAATCACTGAATAAATATTAATAAATAAATGCTGACCACTGGAGCAATTCAGTGGACTCATAAGACAAAGGGACCTGCTCTGTGTCTCTATTGGTACAGCTCAAGAGGTGGACAGGCTATTTTAATATCCAGAGTGTAGAATGTGCACTTGTCAATCTTGAAGAGCGCAGAGGGCGCAGATCAAAACGAAAGTTCCTGAAGTATCTCTCATTCATTCACCTCCAAAGAACCAGGAACCAGTGCAGATACCATGGAGAACGTGGCCATATTTGACTCACCTGGAAAAGGCCGAGGGCTGAAGGCCACCAAGGAATTCTGGGCTGGAGATGTCATCTTTTCTGAACCCAGTATCTCAGCTGTGGTGTTTGACAGGTACATTTTTGTTACTACATTGTAGAAGGCCTTATGGTTGTCATGTTGCAGTAGATGATGCAGCTGCCATCCTAATCCTGTCATTGTCGTTTTGTTTAAAGGGTTAATTCATAGGAAGTGGTTCATAGTATGTTTTGTAACTGTAAATAGGAAGGTGGCTGTTGGAAATAACCAGAATTACAATGATGCTTTGTGGCATTTCTCTACTTATGGTCAGTGTTGCGTGAGATTGAGATCTTGGAGATTGATTGTATGGATTATCCTCAACTGATTTTGTAATTTTTAAGTTTGCGTGACAAAATAGTAATAACAATTCAATATTCACTTCAATAGAGCAGTGGTTCCCAACCTATTTCATCACAAGATCCATCCTCAGACAAATCAGCCATTATCTTCAGTTTTTACTGTACATGAATTCACGTATCATACATATTTTAAGTGTAAAACTTTATAGAATTGAGTTTATATACATAGATATCCCAACATTAGATCAAAATGGATAAAAAATTAACAAGATTTTCCACAAAAAGAGCAAAATATAATAAACAAACAACAAAAACAGCATAAAAGGGACAGAAAGTAACCCAATAATCCACAGAATGAACAACAATGAGCAAAACAGTCCAGAAAATGAGCATTAGTGAACATAATCATCAGGAAATGAACAAAATACTTGAGAAAATGAACAAAAAGTGTACTAAAATTAAGGAAATAACCAATGAAACAAAAAATGAACAGAAATATACAAATGAAAGAAAAATAAAAAAGCTACAACTGCTACTTTTGGGCCTTGACTCCAAGTCTGGTAAAGGCAGGAATAGAAGGCATTATGTGATTTTAATAATACAGTATTTAATTTTCTTGATGATTTGAGTTGTACTATATTATTAAGTATACAGTATTATGTCTTATATCTTGTGTTAATGAGATTAAATCATTATTGTTTGAAAATTATAAACAAAAAGGGACACAGGAGGTTTTTTAGAACATATATATTTTTGATTAAATGTATGAACCATCCATCTGCCACCTTTAACCGGAGAACAGAGGTCTATTTGTGCACAGTTAGCATGTGACGGTGGACGCTGTGCACTGCCACACAATTCCAGAGGAGAATAGAATGTGCCACTCATGTGATCTCAGAAATGCACTTTGTGTTTTAACATAATCTTAAGTATATGTAGACTTTTCTCTAAATTGTGCTGGTTTGTTTTCTGCCACATGAACGAAGACTCCAGCAGATATTTAATGATAAGATATATAATTTTGTCTCAGTTTTTGCTAAATGCCTACCAGCTACAGTATATAGCACCATACCTTATGTCTGATATGATGTCTGATATGCCCAATGGATCCTTTCACTTTCATTACATTGTGATCTTTGTTTGGTTTGTAGTGCCCTGTAAGCTCATATACAGTAGGATAAAAAAAGGCGCCCCTGACAATTTCTATTATTTTCATTAACAAATCAGTAGGTGTTTGGATCAGCAATTTCTTTTTGATCCATCAAATGACTGATGGACACAGTAATATTTCAGCAGTGACATGAGGTTTATTGGATGAACAGAAAATGTGCAATATGCATCAAAACAAAATAAAGAAAATAATCAAGAAAATTAATTTAAAAATAAACAATATGGAGAAGAATATTAGTAGACATAAATAGAATACACAAGAAAATCAATATAAATGAGGAAAATAATCAAGACAATGCACAATGAACAAACTAAAAAAGAAAATGTAGAAAAATGAACACAACAATCAAAAAAATCAGGAAAAACAAACAAAATGCTCAAGAAAATATATCAAATTGATCAAAATTATCAAGAAAATTAATTTTAAAAATGAACAAAATAATTAAGAATATTAGTAGAAATAAACAGAATCACCACAATTAAGACAATTATCAAGAAAATGAGTCAAATCGAAGAGAATAAGAAATTAAACAAAATGAAGAAGACAAAACATGAAAATAGACCAAATAATCAAGAAAAAAATAACAAAAATTAACAACAAAATGTAAAGCACTTAGTTTTAACTGTACATCAAAATGAACAATGTAAGTTTTAAATAAAACTGAACATTAATTAAAGAAATTAAAGGACATTAAATTAACCAACAATGAAAAAGCCTGGCCTTAATTATATAAAGCAGGATTTTTAGAGACAAAGGAGCTAAGTTAGTTATCTTTATTAGTCCCATATACACAGGAGAAATTGTTCCCCCCGCATTTATCCCTTCCAAGGGCATGTTTGGGGGTTAAGGGCCTTGCTCAAGGGCAGGGGTGTCCAATCATTGCCGCAATGGGCAGAGACACTGCACATTTTCTTTCCAACCAGTCTCTTCAGCAGGTGATTTCACTGAATTCCTTCCCACTGATTGCAGTTCAGGTGAATTGGTGGTGCAGTTGGTAGCACTTGTGCCTCACAGCTAGAAGGTCCTGGGTTTGATACCGGGTGGTGGGGCCTTTCTGTGTGGAGTTTGCATGTTCTCCCTGTGTCTGGGTTCTCCCCGGGTACTCCGGCTTAGTTGTGAATGCAAATGATTGTCTGTATAATCTCAAATTGTGAAGCGCCTAGAGATAATCAATGATTATGATTGGCGCTATACAAATAGAATAGAATAGAATCCAGTGATGCCCAGATACTAAAACTCACAGAGGAACAACACACATGCTCAATTTACAACATCAAACATATCTGAGGTAATTCTGGCACCTCAGATAAGTTTGAAAATGTATCTGGTGGATCAGACTCCATCGGTAATCCTGTCCAGCTGTCAGCTCTGATCAGATCCCCTCTGATTGTAAACATGGGCCTTCCATGAATGTTCCACAGAATTTACTTATGACTTTCTAGACTACTTCCCGTGCAATAAGTAAGGGAGTATTTTGTGTACCTTGTTTTTCAGTGTGTGCAGAGCCTTTTCCCTGGCACTGTATTTCAAACACTGTCTGATCCAGCTATGAACACTCCAATCCCGCAGGTACCAACAGTTTGGACTGTGACGGAATCTGTGGGGAAAAATACACCAAATGAACAAATGTAATTTATTGTGAGAACTGCGGGAAAGTTAAGAGAAGGAGAAGTAATCAATACGACCATGTCTGAACGTCAGAAGCCCGAAGAAAAAATAATCTCCAAGCTGCAAATCTATGATTACTTGTATTCAACACATCATGTCTGCTATAAAAACAGTAATGAGCAAAATAAATCATTCCTAACACATGAGAATCAACAGCAATTTACACATTTCTGACAATGGAAAGGTTGTTATTAAACTCGCAAATAATTATGTAAATGCATGTGGACTGATTCTGATCAAGGGTGCTGATGGGAAATACACAAAATCTTGTATTCATAAGAATGAGTGCAGATTCCAGAGGAAGGAGTAAACAGGAAAGGTCTGGAGTTGCCCAGGACAAAGAAAAGCATGTGAACAAAACAGACAAACCAAACAGACATTTCATCCCAGGGAAATAAATGTAGAATCAGAAACTGATAGAGAGACCAGAGAAAGAGTTTCCTCTTACTTGTAAAGGTAGTATTCTGCTTGGTAGACTTCCTCTCTGGATGAAATGCTATCGACAAACTGAAAAACAAAAGAAAATAGGTTGGGATACAAGTCGAACTGTTTTACAATCTATCCAAACTATGAATGTCTTACCCGTGACACAGTCAGAGAACTAACAGGAAGGTTTCTGTCGTACGTCCTGTCCATAATGTTGGCCAGCACAGCTATAGGTTGAAAACAACAGCAACACAGTCATTAAACTACTTATATGTAATAAACAACCTATTTATAATGTAATTTTAATATAAGCTTGTGTTATAACTGAGATTAAACTCATTTTATTTGATTATTAAATGTCTAATAGTGAGATTTGGTACCTTTCATACAAAACACCTTAAAAGGCTCAAGAATTATAAATTATGTTTATTAACACAAGCTTAAGAAAGCCATTTGTAGTAATTATATCCCCTCTACTGAAAGGTTTCTAATGAATATACCATGAAGCTGCAGTGCCACCCTGTGTTCAGGAGCAAACACAGTCCCATTTGCTGCTAATGTAGCAAAAGGGTATCTTCACGTTTAGTCTTTACAGAGCTCATTGAAATGCATGACGTTGCAATATGGATGAGACCACTTTCCCCTACACTTTAATCCTCATTAAATCTAAATATTTTCTGTGTGGATGGAGTGTTGTATTTTTAGAAAAGAAACTCAAGACGAATAAGCCAAACTTCAATGTTTCGTCTCACACTCTGAGACCGTTCAGCCCTTCAGCTGTGTGTCTTTCAAACATCACTGACAGTTTAATCTAAGTTAAATGCACTATTTATAGGCAGGTTTGGGAACCATTACATTAGTGTGTACAGAAGATGGAAAGAAACTCCATTAGGTAAAGAGAAAAGCCAGTTCATCGTTACAGAAATAACACTCAGTCAATCAAAAAAAAAAAAAAACCCCTCAAGAACTTTGATTGTGTCCTGAGTACAGTCACCAAAACCATGAAAGACTATTTGGCGTTCTGTAAATTGTCGATTTTTGAGGCTTGTAATTCTAACAAACTTACCTTTTGTTATCCTGCTTTCTTATTATGATAGACTAACCACATTTCATACAGGCTGAAGGAGGATGGGCCATCAGTAAAGCCAGAATGTTCTATGACTATGCCCTGGTTTTGACAGTGTCTGGCACAATCATTATGTAAAGGTCACACATGTTAAATCTTACCCAGGTTCTGGGGGTCTTTCTCTCTTGCTTCCCACACTTTGGTGTCCGTATAAGATGCTGACAGCAACCATCTTCTTGCTGCAAAACCCAACCAAGTTACATCAGGTAATACCGGTATAATGTGCTCATTAACAGCCGGTTTAGTGACGTTTATCACAGATTTATCGCCATTAACGACATAACACATTGGTTTCATAGACATTAGCACCGGCTAATATCAGCCAACTACCTAAGGACATTTAGGTACCTCCTGCTTAAACGTGAACACGCAAACAGACATTAACTCAAGCGTCTTTGAATCGCAATATGCATACAATGTGAAAACACGTAAGACATGTCTACCTGACAAAGATGGAGAAAAATATTTCACTTTGACGGCAGCAGTCACACAACGTTTCAACACGGAGGCCGCCATGTTGGGACGATACCATGTGTCACAGAGCGAGGGAGGTTTCACTGGTCCCCAGGCCAAACCATTTACAAAAATAATATTTACAATCCCTTTACGTATTATTTCAGGTCCTGTCAATTGTTAACATCACACAGCGTAAAATGCATCATACAACCGTACGTTTTAAAGAGCTACATTTCCCTTTATACAGTCATAATGATATGTAAAAAAGCCCTTTAATCAGTATATCCACTTGGTATACGGGTTGACATCAGTAAAACACATATTGGTAAGATGGATATGGCTAAATGTGTCACGAGTGTGTTTTACAGTTAAATTGTGGTGAAAATCACTTAACTATACAAATATTTTTGAAAAATGATAAAATATTGGCAGAGTTGTGCCAATAGGTGGCACAATTTATCTAAGGAGGAGAAAACTAATAGTCCCACTGTCCACTCAGGACAAAATATAAGAGTTGTCTTTATTCTGTAGCCCTGCACAGAAAATTTTGACAACATACAGGTTTAGTGAATGAGTGACTGCATCCTGAAACCTGTCAGGATATTTATTTGTCTTCTCATATTTGAAAACTGCAGGAAATCCCTAAAATATTCACATGAAAGTGAAATGTACTCCTAGACACAAAGCTCACCTTGTTCACTTTTGCAAATGTAGCTGAAATTGATTTATCTATACTGAATTAGTAGTTTTGGCGCACTGTCTTCCTCTCTGTCAGTGCTGCTGGTGTTTTTGTTTTCCATACAGTGGGTACCGCAGGAGGAAAGCCCTCTGGTATAATTTCAGTAATTATCGGCTTGGTTCAGGGTCAAAGGAGGTGACAGATTGAGTCTGGGGTGGGACCCTATGGGTGGGACACGTTTGTTAAACAAAACATGGAAGAATTTTAGCCTCCTCTTGTCTGCACACTGTCCAGCAAAACAGGAAGCGTTTACCTGAGCACACTTGAGGGAGCATAAACAAAGTAAACATTTCAACCTATACACAGTGGCAGTATAGTTTTCAGTAATAAATGAATGCAGTCAGCACTTTATCTATTGTCTTATATTGTATCTACAACAAATAGCCTACACTGTTAGGATTTTATGGCTTCTTTCTTACGAGTGCTGCTAAGAAGTCTGTTTTTACTGTTTGTTGGCTGCAGCTGCTCCCTGTTCGGACCTTTTAAAAAATGTATTGTCTTTTTTTCCAAGTCACTGCATTTCTATATGCCTCTTTTACAATACATGCTGCCTTTTCATCTTATGATAATAATAACAGGAGAGATGCTCATCATAATTTTAAGGAGGCATTGTCTTTTTGTCTTCGTATTGCAAATTGCAAAGTCAAACATAAAATTTGCAATAACAATAACAGAAAAGCAGTGTGTGCATTTTAGGTACATAATCCACCCTCAAACCTTGGCGGATTTCTCATGTATCAAAAAAAAAATATCATGATTTGGCTCATCGGAACTACAATGCTGATTCTGAAAAAGTTCAGCCAGGTGAAAAAAAAATGCAAAAAACAAAAAGAAATGCAGACCTACTGTATTAAATTTATATTGACTTTTTATATTACTGTAAATTATTTCCTTTCCTACTGTGAAAATGTTGCCTTTAATGAAAAACTGATTTTCCCTCCCTCTTTGCTCTTGAAGGAATAACGCTCTTCTTGGATCCTCCTTTTGCAAGTCTGGAAAAAGAATTATGCAAAAACTACTGCTCTGATTTGCACCAAATTTGGTTGAGATGTGTAGTATGGTGAGGGGACTAGGGTTAGGGTTAGATGGTTGGTCAACCCAATGCAGAGAAAGGAGACTTTCAGGTAGGCAGACATATAGACGTGGATAAAATTGTTGGTACCCTCTGTAAATGACAGAAAAACCCACAATGGTCACAGAAATAACTTGAAT
>JAQQAE010013778.1:0-12620 GCA_029823295.1 Pseudamia nigra | reverse complement strand
GGGACAATGACTAACTGTGCTCAATTTGGACATTTTCACTTAAGGGTGTACTCACTTTTGTTGCCAGTGATTTAGACCTTAATGGCTGTATTTTGAGTTATTTTGAGGGAACAATAAATTTACACTGTTATGTAAGCTAAACACTGACTACTTTTCATTGTGTCAAAGTGTAATTTCTTCAGTGTTGTCCCATGATGTCCCAAAGATATAATTAAATATCTGCAGAAATGTGCGCGGTGCACTCACTTTTGTGAGATACTGTATATAACTTCTTTGTGACTAAAGTATCTGCTTACCAGATAAGATTGGAGAAAAAATGTTTGACACAAATAAATTGTCAGCTATCTCAGGAAAGCTGTTCTGCTTAACAGTTGTATTTTGTTAAGTTTTTATTTTTATTCTCTTCACAGAGTAACAGCTATTGACAGAAATCATCTGACTTTAATTGCATTTCAACGTTTTGCTGCATGAAAATGAGCATAAAGGTGCGATTTTTCTCATACACACTTCTCATATTTCCCATGTATTTGATACCTTGCAGGTGAGTCGTGACCATGCGCTGCCTTGCTGCCCGGGTCAACTACAAGACCCTCATCATTATCTGTGCCCTCTTCACTCTCATCACTGTGTTGCTGTGGAATCGCTGTTCCAGTGACACCACGCTACGCTTCCTCCCCCGCGCCGCCCTGGTGGCTCCGAGTCCTAAGGCGGGCGATGCTAGCATCAGCAGCCAACAGCATCCGCCACAACCTCCGGAGCCGCCGCCTGTGGTCGGTGTTGTCGGAGGGATCAAGTATGAAGAAATTGACTGCCTGATCAATGATGAGTCTACGATCAAAGGAAGGCGTGAAGGAGGAGAGATTTACCTGCCCTTCAGCTGGATGGAGAAGTACTTTGAGGTTTATGGCAAAGTTGTGCAATACGATGGCTATGACCGCTTTGAGTTTCAACACAGTTACTCCAAAGTGTACACGCAACGAGAGCCCTACCACCCAGATGGAGTCTTCATGTCATTTGAGGGATACAATGTGGAGGTCCGAGACCGTGTCAAGTGCATCAGTGGAGTGGAAGGTAAGATGTAATTTAAGCTTCTGGTTCCAAACATTGATGCCTTGATGCACCAAAAAGTGTTTTGTTTTGTTTTTTACCCTGCAATATATTGAACCTTGTTTCCAGTGGGGCATGTTTTACATTCATGGTTTGTCAATTTTTATTACATTTTTTTAAACCTCACAAAAAAACAATAAAAAGAGTTTTCACTGAACAACAACGTCAACCTTGGATGCCAACAGCACTCAAAGTTGAAACTGATATGAACATGTTTATTGTATCCTCCTATCCTTTATCTAAACTTTTATGTAGATATCTATATATAACGTATATATTCACCTCGTCAATGTGTGTGTGTGACTGTGAGGGAATGAGTAAATGGAAAGCAGTGTAAAGCACTTTGAGTGCTGTAGGGTAGAAAAGCACTGTATAATTACAAGATCGTACCATTTAGTCTTTCTTTGTGTCTTTGTCCTTTCTTTCTTTTATTCGTGTCTATCCATCCATCTGTCTTTGTCTTTCTTTCTTCTTTTTATTTCCTTTTTGGACTGAGTCGTACCCATTTGTTCAAATCCATGTTGTCACTGAGGAAAGAAGGTCTGTTTCAGCCCAATGATGCATCTCAAATTCTCAATTTGATTACTGAGACAGTCCATTAAGACTTTATCAACAAGATAAATCAGATAAGCGCACCTACTCAGTATCTGGCAAATCCCCTTGATCTTTTTTGTAACCCTAGCACTGCCAAAAAAGTGAATAGTGTCCATGTTACTTAAAATATTTTCATTGACTCAGATATTGTTGAATCTTTTTGTGTAGAGATCTGTGGTCTGAGTCTACTCACTTCAGTCCATCCTGAAGTCTTGTTTTCACTCCAAGGCGTCTTTTAAAATAATTGCCAGGAAGAATCAATAGCTCATTTTAAAAGGCTATTAGTTCAAACCACATTGTCATCAATAACATTCTGTGGCCTGCTCGCTTGAAGATGTTGCTGTGTGTATTCACTTGATATTCACAAATTGGATCCTTTGACCCTCTGCATTGTCAGAAAGCAAAGTATAGTACTTTGTGCCTCAAAATATACACTTAGTGTTTCCAGTGACACTGGAGTAGGCACAGTGTGACAATTACTCATCCACCATCTTTTATTTGATTTATTCAAGCAGGATGCATTGGTTTTTGTGTTGTTTTGTGAAATTAACAATGATATATTAACTGACAGTGTCACTTGCAGAGGTAAGCTTGATGACTGATGATAGTGTTGCAAAAGCTTATTTCTAGCACTAAATAGTTATTTTTGTTGAGATGAATAGTGCATTTTCTCACATTGATGTTTGTTTTTTATCCCCTGACCCAGCTTTTTATCTCCCAGATCTACCTGGCAATGGAGGCTTCTTTATAGTAAAATCTGCAGAGTAAACTTGTTTCTTTGTCATCTACTATTTTTGAGATAATGAAACAAACAATGATGTGAGGCACACTGTCTCGAATTATTTCCAGTTTCATGTTACTTTTGTGGTTTACTCCTTACTATAGGTTGACCTGCATAGGAAATCAGCATTAAATACTTACAGTAAATTTCAGCCTATAAGCTGCTACTTTTTTCCTCATGTTTTGAACCCCGCAGCTTAAGCAACAATGCAGCTAATGTATGACTGCTAATGAACTAACTGGCTAACGAGCTACTGGCTAACGAGCTTCTTGCCGCCAATACAGACCAATGAAATTAGTGAACAGGTCACAGTGGACCAATGGAACTTGTCAAATTACAGTAAATCAATCATGCGCACACTAAATTCTTCAGATCAGTCATTTTGCACTTCATGTACATACCCTCATCATGGAAAACACACAAAGAAATGCATATGACGCAGCTTTCAATTTAAAAGCGATGGACTTGGCTGTGGAAGAAGGGAATAGAGCTGCAGCAACATAAGTTGGACATCAATGAATCCATGGTGAGACGTTGGAGACGACAGCGTGAAGAACTGACTCAATGCAAAAAGGCGATAAAATGTTTCAGATGTATGAAAAGCAGATGGACGAACTTGACAACGTTGTTGGAGACTGGGTGAACATGTACATCTGTGGCTTATAGACGGGTGCGGTTTATACGTGTACATAATCTTTTTTTCCTTAAATATAGTGGGTGCCGCTTATATTCAGGTGCACTTTAACAGTTGGAATTTATGGTACCCTTTTTCTCATGTTCCCATTTCCTGAACATTTGTTTTGAATTACGAATATCTGCACTTACAAAAAGACACATATACTGTAAAATTCGACCTATAAAACGCACCTGAATGTAAGCCACTTTTCCTAAATTTAAGGAAAAAACGTTGTTGTCCATACACAGGCCGTGTCTGACAGCTGCAGATTTTCACATTGTAACATGGGATATTCACACAGAAAAATGTTAAACAGAAGGATTTTTTAAAAAACTTTTAATTAAATAAGTTATTTTTCTGATCAGTGCCTGTGGCATGGCTGCGTTCTCTCATGGCTGGTTGTTTTCAGTGTGACTGAAGATTTCTTGTTAACACTCCTGGTGAGAGGCAGGTCAAATGTCAAAGGTACGTCATCCATATTTATGATGTCGTCTGGTCCCATGAGTGAATTTGCCAAAGTTTGTAATTTTTTTCCACGTAGACTGGGGGGAGTTGCTGACACAGAGTGGCCCAGGCCTTTTCGTCTCATACATAAATCTTAGACACAGATGGTCCCCCTCTAAAGTCTTCCATCTTCTTCTGGGTGGTGATTGTTTTTTCCTTTATTCGGATCTGCAAGGTGGAAACACCTCGACGTCTGCTCTCTGTGTGTTCACCCAGTCTTCAACAATGTTTTCAAGTTCATCCATCTGCTTTTCATACCTCTGAAACATTTTCTCGTCTTGTCGCATTGAGTCAGTTGTTTGCACTGTCGTCTCCAACGTCTCACCATGGATCCATTGATGTCAAGCTTACGTTGCTGCAGCTCTATTTTCATCTTCCACAGCCTGGTTCATTGCTTTTAACTTGAAAGCTGCATCATGTGCATTTCTTTGCATGTTTTCCATGCTGAGGACATGTCCATGAAGCGTAAAATGACTGATCTGAAGAACACAGTGCACATGCGTTTGATTCACCGTGATTCGAACAGTTCCATTGGTCCACTGTGACCTATGACCGATAATGTCATTGGTCTGTATTCATTAGTCAGATTTTAATGCGTGGGGTTCAAACCGGAGGAAAAAAGTATCGGCTAATACCCCAAATATTACGGCATACTCATAAGGTTCACTAAGGCCACAGCGTTTTGCTTTTTTAATGTAAAGCTCCAGGAGTTGAGAGCAGTTCAAGGATTAAAAGTAGGGATGGGCATTTCAAGCCAAAACACTAATTGATAGTCATTCATAACTAATTGATGACTAACTGATTTTGCCCCCTCCTCCTCCTTCCCCAACAACACAAACACGTGTGTGCGCGACACTAGACACACATCGCTACACGCCTACAGATTGACACAGAAGAGAGAGTGCAAATCATGACAGCTGTCTTTTCATTTGTTGATTCAAAAACCCCAAACACATCCACTGTACATCATCATTTCACATGAATATACAATAATATATATATATATTTTTGCCTTGCTTTGTTGTGGCATAACTTGATGGAAGGCTGTGGATTTAGCTTCTGTTGCCTCATTGTGCATGGCTGAGCTAACATCACATGAAGGAGTCACTGTACTTCACTTTCGATAATCCATTTCTCTTCAAACACTACGTTTGGATGTCTACATGATCACACATTATTGGTTTCAGTCAGTCGTGCCATCCTCTCACTGCATGCCCCACAGAACACACACATTTACCCGGTGGACACCGTACTTTTTTTCTGTTGTGGAATGCCACATTCGAGGCGTGCTATCGCCCCCTGCTGTGTTACTACCAAACGGCGATTAAAAACAAGTGAATGCTTATTTTTAGATTGACGCGAAAGTCACTTTAGCTAATAGATTTTTTATAATTTTTCGACTATTCAAATATTCAAAAATCGGACCCATCCCAAGTTAAAAGAAAGTACAAATAAATAAATATCAGGAACCTGGTTTTGTTTCACCCTGCTCTGGAAGAGACAAGCCAGTCTGTAGAGCCACAATACACAGCAGTACAGGCATGTCGGACTAAATGTCATCAGTCATTGATAATAACTTGTTTCTTTTCAGACTACTTGAATCCCAACATACTGAAAGTTATTATGATGTCAAATTATGGAAGTAATTCTAATATTCTGCAATTTTAACATTTTTTTTCCCCAGCAGATTATGAAATTTCCATGGCTGGGGTCAGAAGAGTTATGTCATTTTTACCTTCAGCAGTAGGTGTTAATAGGGTGATAACTGATGTTATCATTATCATATGTCCATTTTTTTATTTTGATATTCAATAATAATGATTTATTGGAAACAGAATTCTAAATGATATAATCCAGGTCTACAGCGAGTAATTTTGTTGCTCCCTTTTGTGTTTCTTCTACCTAGTTTGTCTTTTTTACTTTTTTGTTTGCATTTGTTTTTTTTTTCCTTTTTTGCACCTCTGCTCTTTTTTGAACATATTTTATGACATTTTTCTTTTTTTAATTCTTATAATTTTTACAAATTATTTAAATCCTCAAATAACCATCTGATTTCTTCAAATTTCACTCAGGAAAATAATACATTTCTGAATAATGATTCTGACATGTGATCTGATAATTATCAATATTTATTGATATGAAAGTATTTTTACCTGCTGTTGCTCGAACCCTGGTGATGAAAACTAGAGTACTAGTATAGACAACTACCCAGCTTACACTTGATACCAAAAAATGCTTGAATCTGACATTTTGTTATTTGCTCTTAATAGGTCATTTAAGTCACATATTTTGTATCATTCAGTTCATGTGAAAAATCATACATTGCTTTATCCCACCTTCCGTGGGACTCATGGGTTTATAATTGTGTGTTAGAAATTCACGTTTTAGTTTTTCTTCTTTTGCCAGAGACTGACAAAGAGCAAAAGTAGAGAATAATCAACCTTCAGCCACCAGGACACTGTCATTAGTGAAAGCAGTTAATCCTCTTAAACCTTAAACAACCTGTTAAATCACAATGTGTCTCTTTTTTTGCTTCTTTTGCTTTTTCTTGTTCTGTCTTCATCTGCTTTGCATGTTGTGCTGCAGATCAGCGTCGTCATCATCATCACCAACGCATTAACCGAGCTGTAAAACACAGATGCAATCTATATTGAATGCACGATAAAATGAACACCGAGCATTTAAATGTATAATCTCCCAACACTAGCACACATAACCTGCAGATGTGGGGCTTTTCTTGGGGTTGTGGAACCCTTAAATGCTGTAATAACCATATCCACATTTTTAAAATAGTAGTTCTATATTATATTAAAATAGTTAAAGGAAATGTGTAACAAAGCTGCTCCAACTCACCAGTTTCAAAAGGATTACTTGCAGTAAAAAAACACCATTTATTTAGCCTAATATTGTATTTTTTTGTTACAGTCGTAGAAAAATCTCAGCAGGGTTTTCTGTTTGTCCAGCATGGGTGCTGCTCAGTTTTGTACCCTTTAAATCACGTTTTTCATGATCGTCTGAGCTGGAATCTCTAACCCAATTGTGAGATTAAGCTAATCTTAGCCAGCGCGAGGCAAAAAACAAACTGCTATTCTGCCTGACCTCCAGCTGTGCTACGTAAAGCATGATCTTTATGTACATTATTGATTGATTTTACAGTTTTGTTCACAAATTTACATTAGACTGGCAAAAACTGTAAAATGTGAACCGTTCTTTAAAGACAAAATTAGTAATTAGACAAAACATCTATTTCAAATCAAATTCAAATCACCAATGAAGCATCTCAAAATCATCCATCTTTAAAAAAAACAAAACCGTAAAGAATGTACTGAGATGGACCCTGTTCAAAAGTTTGCATACCTTTAATACTGCGTTTGTGTACCCTTAATGGTACCTTAGTACTGTACTATGTTTTGCATACCCTTAGTACTGTGCATAGTCAATGACGGCTTATGTACTGTTTATGATAGTTATGAATGCAGCACTTCATTTTCTCAGATTGTAAAGCTGCTCATTCGTCTTGGCAAAAAGCCATCAGGTCCTGTAAATTGTGGGGGCTGTCTTGTATGAACTGCACATTCGAGATCTCTCCAAATTGTCCTCCTATATTTTCGGATAACACACTGCATTCTCCTTGCCATCAATTTTAACCAAATTCCCTGTGCCAGTGTAGCTCACAATCCCTAAACCATCAGAGGTCCTTCTCCACGTTTCACAGTAGGGATGGTGTATTTTTCATCATATTCCCTGTTTACTCCTCTGCAAACAGTGTTTATGGTTGTTGCTATAAACTACCCTCCAGACTAACTTTTGGACTTAGACTCGCATGTGCACTGCACCTGAAAAAGTTTGGTGCACAGGGAAAAATTTAGGTGCGTAGGCCAAACCTGTGGTCATGCAAAGTACCATGAAACTGAAAACAAAAAAATGTGGTATTATTGGCTTCTCAAACTCTCTTTTCTATGGCATCTGGTGGAGTCAACTGAACTGCAGTCGGGCCACTCAAACAGACTGTAATATTCACATGCATTAATTCGCCGACTGGACAAACTTCATAATCTAACTCATATGATCTGAAAGCTGACCTACTCTACTACCATACAGTACAGATCCTGAAACATATGACCTAACCCAAAGAAATATGTTCCTTACATACAAAGCATTAATTACACAACTTCTAGCATTATTGATTTAATATTGAAAATTAACTGATTTTAATCATGTATGACAGAAGGAAATGCATGAGCATCTGAACTACATCACGACCTTACTCTATACCTCCTTTACTAAAAGCTATCAAATATTGAATAGGGACATACCGTAACTTCAACCTCCATGTGACCCACCAGACATTGACAGGATGACCTTCCTTCAGAATGCACACATTAGTGATGGACGATACCACACTTGGATTGGATACGATACTGGTTACTTTTTTGGGAAAATGAATCAATAGCCATACTGATCATTTCGTATTGGTGATTTTTTTCTTTCTATCAAAATATTTTTGCCAAAGACGATAATATAGCCATTTAGCAACTTTAATGTTGCAAAAATGACAATTATCACAAGTCTATTATATTTTTAAACTATTTTTTAATAAACACTATACTTTTTTTTTTTACTCTGAGAGGGTTTGTATGAAAACACAGGAGTAGGTTTCGGGCTGTGTGCTCTGGACTAGGAGACCCACGACACGAATGAGTGCTCTCCAAAAAATAGCTAATGATGGAGCGCTGCATCTTGTCTAACTACTGTGTTGGTCACATGTATGCAACCAATGTCAGAAGGTTATTAGCAAAATGTAAAAATTGGTCACAAATGCAACCATTTTTCATGAAGTTCAGTTTTCGTCTCATCATTCCAAATGACTTTTCACCAAATGTTTTGAGGCTTTTCTAAGTGCTATTTAGCGTACTTTAAGTTGGCTGTTTTGTGGCATTGGTGTAGTAATAACTTTGTTGTGGCAACTTGAGGGTGCGGCCCATTTTATTCAATTGCCTCTTTATTGTGCATCTTGAAACGGCCACACCACTCTTCTGCAGAGATGCCTGTATTTCAGCTGAAGTTATTTGTGGGTTGAAGATGAAATGAACAATTACTCACTGTACCAGTTAGAAACATACAGTATTTTCCAGATTATACGTCGTGGTTTTTTGCATAGTCTGGCTAGCCGAGCGACAAATACACCGGAGCAAGATATATACCATTTTTTTCGAGTGTTCATTGTTTGTGACACTGACAGCCACTAGAGGTCACTGTAGCCCTGTGTACCTGCATCTGCCGCATCTGTATTTCTGACAATTTAAAATGTAGACATTACCAGTAACAACCATATCTGCCATCAGCTTAACACCGAACGTGTCAGTGCCGTCACTTGCACGGTGAGGCAGGGAGGCGAGCCGCGAGTACTCGCTTCTGGCGTCAAGTGTGATGTGTGTTCCCCGAACAAATGCGATGTGTTCTCCAGAGCAACTTATACACATTTTTTCATCTTCATTATGCATTTTTTTGGCTTGTGCAACTAACATCCCGGAGCGACATATAACCCGGAAATTACAGTACCTACTTTCTAAACATTATTAAAGAGGCTCTCATTGGGTTTTTAGTTCTGAGCAAATACCAGATACTTGACCTTGTCAAGCCGCTGTTACACAACATTCAAAAAGAGGACTGAATGCATACACTGTGGCATTTGCTTTGTCACTTGTGGAACACTGATTTTTAACCAGCTGTTTGGGAATAATTACAGGCAGGAATATTAGGGGGCTGTTTTCATTAGCCATGTAAACAATTTGAGGAATTTTGTCTTTTTCGTGCATGTTGGTGTAATCAATGCCAAAGTTATTTTCTTTATCTAAGCATCTGAGCTAAATAGATTAAAAGCTGCAATGATCCACACATGTGAATATCTAGTCTCAAGGGTTTAAGACATTATAGAACCCTGAGAGATTAGTCAGTAAGTTTAATTTCTGTTTTTAACTGCCTACATTAGATGAAGTCTTAAATCCTAAACAAAGTAGTCCATACATAGTTGCCCTATTACAGGTCAAAGGGAATTAATACAAAGTCAAGGAAAATGTGTTTTTATGTTAATTTCAGACTGTGTAGAGCGGTGTTAATTGGTCAAGGTCCATTCCCTGGAGCTATAAAATATATGTAGGCTTAGCAGCCAATCCCACATGGATTACTGGGTGTTATTCACTGAGCAGCACAGTGTTACAGTGTTTGGGATTTTGACAGTCATTTGACTTAAGTTGTCAAGGGAGATGGCAGTGGTAAGACAGGCATGGAGGAGAGTCTGGCAGTGGGTTGGAAAGTGTGTGTCGTTCTCTCCATGTGTGAGAGTAAGTTTGAGTGGCAATGTATCACTGTGTGCAAGGTAATTTTTTTTTTCTTCTGTATGGATACATACATCACATTTATGAGTTTTCAATCACAGGCTGTGTATGTGTGTATATAATCTGGTATGCAGCACTGATCCATGTTATGTTCCTGTATAGAAAAGAATGAATGCATCTTTTTACTAATGGTGATCAAATTGAAGGAAACTCAAATATGTGATCTACTGGAGGAATGTCTGACACCTAAGATTCACTTTACAGAATATTATTTATTATATAACACAATAAATAATGTGCTATATTAACCATCCGCTTTATACACAGTAGTGATTACTTTGAAAGTGGGAAAAACATAGTCACCCAGCCCTCATCTTAGTATATTTTCTGTGTCTCAATGGGGTTGGTTTTTTGGTTTCCTTGTATTTACACTCTGCTCTGTCACATGATCTTGAATTATCAGAACTACCTGAGCCACCTGTTAATCACAAAGGGTGGCTGAGCTGTTGCTTACAGAAAAACGCCTCCAGTGAAACATACAGATGAGCTTTAATGTCACTACACTGTATCCAGCAATTTACTATGTTACTTACTCTAAAAATCATCTCTAAGTGATGTTACTTAGAACCAGTCCCATTACTGGAAAGTCTTATCATATGTTTGCCGTTACTAATTCATTTTGGCCCAGTTTATTTGATGTGACTATGCCACTACACAGATTCAGTCTTTTTATAAGCCAAGAAAAGGCGTTATGACAACTGCCATCTGAAAAGGAACACTTGCCTAAAATAGGTCACAGGGAGCAAAAAACAAGATGACGATGTACACAGAAGATTTAGAAGCATTTAAATGTTTTCTAAAACTAAAAAGAAAGAAGCTCTTATTTCACATCTGTGCTCTTCTTTTAGGTGTGCCTCTCTCCACTCAGTGGGGTCCTCAGGGCTACTTCTATGCCATACAGATTGCCCAGTATGGCTTGAGCCATTACAGCAAGAACCTGACAGAACGCCCACCTCACGTGGAGATCTATGACACTTCTGAGGACAGAGACAGCAGGGCTATTGCAGCACCATGGACTGTGCCAAAAGGTTGCAGCCTCAGTCGCGTCTACGACAAGCCTCGTATTACCTCTGTGCGTCAGTTCAGCGCTCCAGGTATGTAAACCTTCCATGAGCCCAGGTGGCCTTGGGGCAAGGAGCTTATCTCCTGTTAGCTGTAGGAGGCACAAGATGCAGCTACACCCTGAGGACAGAATGGTAGCATGCAGTGAGTCACTGCCACAGTGCTGGAAACTGGCACACAGTACTGGATGACAGCAGACCCACCACATTTATGACAGTTTCCTAAAACTCCTCATAATTAAAGACCCAGTAGACACAACATCACAACTTCATCCTATTTTGTTCACTTAGTCAGATGTTGTCACACTCATGCTGTCAAAATGTATTGTACAGATATCCACTGATGCTTCAGACCTTTTAATGAGTGTTGGTTTCTCTGCAGTGTTGTCGGTTTTTGTTAATGTCAGTCAAATCTCTGGTTGGAAATTGTTAAAGCACAGAAAATTTCCAGTGTCTATTAACAGGTCAGTGTGTTTAAGTTGGACTGTAAAAAAGCCATCACTCCATATGATCACCACAAAAATACATTACATCAGTTTCCATGTATAATTACACTTTGTTTGGTGGAGGCAGTATTGATTGAGTGGCACTAAGCATAGTTTAGTGGTACACCACTAAAGGAGAAGATGTATTCATATGGATGTGTGCACACAACTTCCACTATAACGAGGAGGAGGCGATTGAGGCTAACTAGAATCAGATGAGGCCCAGGCTCTTGGTGATCAGGCCCCCATTGCTACAAACAAATGAGTTCCAGTTGAAGTTTTTGTTGATCAGCAAATATTTTCCAGATAAAGCAAATGTAATGCAATTTGGGTCTTTGTCAGGATTATCAGAAAGTAAAAACTTGATAAATCAAGTTCATTTGACGTATTGCCTAGCCCTATTTCAGATACAGTCTGTCTTTAAAATGTGTTGTGTTTTAATTGGATTCTGTTTAATGGACATCAGTCCGTTAACAAGTCACACACTGATAGTTTGTATGGTCACCTTTCACTTTGACTACAGCAAATATTTTGTTTTAATAAACTTGCAATGTCACAATATTTATTTTTGTTCAGAGTTGCATCAATTTTTATGCAAGATCTTGTACTGATGGACAGTCAAAGTATTGTGGAGAGTCTTCTCCAGCACATTCCAAAGACTGTCAAAGGGGTTAAGATTTCAATTATGATGGCCCATCTATTGCCTCTTTTCCATTAGTACCTACTCGGCTCAGCTCGGCTCGACTCTGCTCAGTTCTACTCGGCTCAGTTGCTTTTCCATTACAAGCGGAAACTATCTGTGTAAGCGGAGTCATAGGCAGAGTCGCGTCCCGAAACTCTGCTGTTGGCATTTGTGCGCAACACAAGCACAATGTAGGACATGGAGGCGATGATGTACTTACTGCTCTGTATGTGGCTTTAATCAAACAAAAGTTACAAGAGCCAGAGAAGAAAAACAGAAGAAAAGTACAGGAGGCTTTGTGAAGTCATACAGTATGAAGATGAAGACGAGAG
>JAQQAE010013777.1:10000-12621 GCA_029823295.1 Pseudamia nigra | reverse complement strand
CCACCCTCTCCCACCCCGACCCTCACGAGGATTAAGGGGTAGAAAATGGATGGATAGATGGATAATTTACTTGATTAGTTAGTTCACTTTTTTATTTGTTTGATTAATTTGTACATTTTTTAAAATTTCAACCTTATTTACTCCTTAAATTGGAGGAAAATGTAAATGAGTAAAGTAAAAAAAAATTATAACAAACTAAAGAGTATTCTGACAAACAACTACTTTCAGAAGTACAGTTATTTGAAAAAAAAAAAACTACTCAAGTCCATGCAAAGGAACAAATGTACTTGAGTACTACACACCTCTGATCACATCGTATCGTATTGCACTTTACTGTATTGTTTCATAGGTATTTTTGCCATATACCATAACTCTATATTTTGTTAATTTAGGCTTGGGTCACCTTTGTAAAATGTCCATAGTGTCCCATCTAACACCATATCAAAAACCTCTTTGATTAAGCTAAACAATAATTGCAAAGCCCCTGAGCCAGAAAAGACAAATATGAAAGTAATTCATGGAAACAAATCAGCAGCTTTAACAAGGTCATCATGTGAAAATACCCGTCACCTTGTATTTTACTATCTAACACTATTTTCATGAGTGGCATCAGGAGCTATAAGAGCAGATTGTGTGATGGTATGTTATAGAGGTCAGTGGGTGCGGGCCTTGCTTTTATAATCAGTCCTATTGAGTGGCTCAGCATGCCAGTGGACTGAGGTCAGATGAGACTTTACAAGCAAACATTTAGACCTCAGCAGGGCAGCTTTGATAAGGAGCTCCCACCTAAACACTTCGATTATTAATGAAGATGGTGCCAAGCAGTGCATGACAAAACAAATGAGCAAATGTATTTTTAACACAGCAAACCCTCGCCCGTTATTTCCACACCCTGGGACACTGTTCTGGAGGAAGATGAAGCTCAGGATCTATTCATTTGCAAGTACAAGTTAACTTGAATTTTAATGGTCTCCAGATGATGCAGCGATACCGCATCACCTCAAAAATAATAACTTAATTCTCATTCAATTTGCTGCGGGTATAGTTTATATATATGGTCCACACATGCATTTTTCCTCTAGCACCATCTTCAGGCCAGAAAATCAGCATGTAAATTAAAAACAAACACAAGATGAATGAGGAGGAAGAAGATGAAACCTAATTGCTTGAAATTTGACAAAACAGTTGAAGCTTTTTGGTCTTTGAGCATTTATTTGATAGGAAATACGAGAAATGATATTATGATTCATGGTTAGAATCTATCTCACTCAAGTATCACCAAAATCCTCTGGCGCATGAATGAATGAATGAATGAAGAACTTTTAGCATATTGCTGTCCTCAAATGGTTTGGATTTTTGATTTGAGTCATGTAAGCCTGAACAGGCAAAACTGTCTTCAAAATAATAATAATAATAATAAGCAGACTACTCAGTTTAGTGGCTTCCCCATAATTCTAATTTCTTCAAATTATTTTAACATAGAAGTAGATTATAAGAAAAATGCAGCACTATGTTTTAATGTAATATAGTGAAAGCAATTTATAGTTGACACAGTGTTGATCCTGAGTATAAACAGATTTTTTATCTAGGTCTAGAGTATCTGCTAGTGAGCAGTATTATTCTGGTAACATCTCATTCCGGTTAGGCTTGGTTTAATACAGGGAAAGTCTGCAAAGATGTGATAAAATATGATGAACAGTGTATTTATTGAAATAAAAACCAAATCACCATCTTAACAAGTGTAGTTTTACTGCCTAAACCCTATTTTAGTACACGATAAACACTGTTTCCTTGAAGCTTTCCCACCACAGAAGACCAACTCACCAGTAAACCTACATTTGTTTGGGTTTTTTTTTCATGTGTTTCAGGAAATGCATACACGTGCTTATCAGTGTGTGTGTGTGTCTGTGTACATGTGAGTGCGTCTGAGCTTGTCTGTTGTACAACAAGCACTGGAGCAAGACTGGACCCAGCTGTCAGGTCACCGCTGTCACAACCAATAATGATTACCCTCTCCCTGCTCCTCAATTTCTGCTTCATAACCACCAACGCAGGGGAGATACGCCCCTTTTAGGAGAACAATGCATCCATGAGTGGGCCTCATCATCGCCCACGCCCACTCTTATCAGCCCTCTGAGGGCCTGCCAGACCCTGTCTCGCTGTGTGTTTGTGTGTGTGGCTATCAGCTAATCTTTGTGTATCTGTCAGATTTTTCCATTTGAGCACCACTGGCCCGACATTCACTCCCCAGACCCAGAATGATCCCAGTCCTTCTGGTGCTGGCAGATTATATACCAATCAATACATATGGCCTTCAGCTTTTATAAAACAGAAAGGAAGTGTTGACATACGTTGACATCAACAGAGTAATATTCATTGCATCTGTATCTCAAAATCTGGAGAACTTTGATTTCAGTACATGTCAATAAAGCCGGACCACGTCTCAAGCTGCCATATTAGCAGACTGCAAACAATATGCACATTACTCATCTGCATCATTTGGTGGGACTCAGTAGCCAATAGAGTATATATTAAAGCGGCCACACAGCCTGTCAGCCTTGCTCGCCTAATGAAAAGAGCTGCCCAGAGCAGCAGTGGATTAGGAACACGGGCGAGAGAGT
>JAQQAE010013777.1:0-7500 GCA_029823295.1 Pseudamia nigra | reverse complement strand
TGTTTAACTACTAACGTACTATTTCCATATAGAATTAATTACACTGAGTTACGATGATTGCCTAAAATAAGTACAGTAATAGCAAAATGAATGTTTGAAGAGATCCCTAACTGTATTGTTTTCTTTCTTTGAACACTGACAGTTTGCTCGACTGAAACAAAAGCAGCAATATTTCCCACAGGTAAGTCCAACAAAGGGCCATATTTACTTGGCCTGTGTGATCACACCACCTCCCTTCCCCTTTTACAGTTGGCATTAAACAGGAAGGAGGCGCGGCGTGTGTTGTCTGTTAAGCGCTGTGCAATCACCCTCTCATTCACAGACTCAGGGTTTGTCGTGTCACATCCTATGACAGTCAGATAGGAATATCTCACGCTGGATAAGATGCACAGATTTGAGAAATGTCACTCAACATGACTGATTCGAGCCCCCCTCCCTCCTTCTCCCAGTTCCTTACTTAGCATTTCAAAATTCCCTTTCTTTGCAGTGCTCGAGGGAAAAGCGGTAAGAGGACCCCCTTTATGAGGCCTATCAGTCCAGGAGATGGATATGTTTGCTTATTGGACAGTAAAAGGCCAGTCTTCAGGTGACAACTGGCCATGGTTATTCAGGCTTTTATTCATGCATATTTAGAGGATGGTAATGAGCTTTTTTTGCATTGTTGCATGAGAATGGCGGGTCCCTGGTGGCGCTGATGGCAGAACCTGACTGGTGGAGTGTCCTGTGTGTGTGTACTTGTGTGTTTGTGTGTGTATCTGTGCCAAACATCACCCCTATCCATCCATTCACCAGGCAGGACAGACTTTTCTCTGACTCTAGCCTTTCACCCTCACAAACATATACACACACCCAGTGGAAATGCTGGCACACCACATCTCATCCACCTGCCAGTTGGGTAGTGCCTAACAATCTTTCTCCGTCGCTCAGGAATTGCCTCTGTGTACTTTGGCTGTTTACAGTTAAATGGCCTCTTGTATTATTGATGGCTTCATATGTGGTTATAATATTGCTGCCTTGAAATTGACAAAAAGTCACCGTGTTTTGATATTCAAAAACCCTTTGAGACAGAATTCATTCTAATTACGCGTTTCATACCCACCCTGCAGTAGATTCTGATCATTACAGAAATACTTTTTCTTGAAAACATGTCTGGACACATGCGTGAATACAACAGTAAAGGTTTCAAGAGATGTATATTTATTCAGAACCTCTGTGAGGTAAACAAAAGGCCAGGAAGGGTCAAAGGTTATCGTCAATTAGCATCCTCCTAAATGAGCGATTGTTAATCAACAGTGGGGCTGGAGATTGCACAATTTTTCATCAGCTTGAATTTCAAATAACACTGTTCACATGCTTGATGGAATCAGCAACAGAATACTGAGGGGAGTGTTCCTTCTGATTAAAGCTCTGTTTTTAGCTGGCATATTAAAACCTGAACAGCTGAGAATTGCCTCTTCACAATAACTCCTATTGGATGCTCATTTCCATTCAGGCCCCCTTTCACTATGCTTTTTCAGAGCAGTTGTGTCGCTTGCATGTCATCATGCAGTTGCGAGTGCCCCTGTGTGTTCCTACAATGGTGAAGGTTAGCGGGGCCAGCCAAGACTGCAAAACCATTCTCCTCTGCCTAACAATGGCCACATGTATCAGAACTGAACGTGGCTTTTGATACCCATTTTGATTTAAAATTCATTTCTATAGGCATTTCCAGTGGGACGCTTTCTGTCTAGCCTATATGTCACACTGATTTGTATCTCAGTGCTTACATTAACATGGTGGCCAACACCAATGCACCATTACCTAGGTTTATGAACAGTATATCACGCACCTGTACTCAAACCAGACGTGACTTTACTGAGGTGTCTGTTTCTTGGGCAGACGCGTCCCCAACCAGACCCTTGTCTCAAACATTTGGCCAGTCATGCTAGACGTCTAGGGGAAAGTGTGGTGGCCTGGATAGGCCAGAGACAGGAAAGAGGACTTCTAAATCAGCCAGCAATCCAAAGGCCTTCCATAAATCCTCCAAATGGGCTCGGGTGGGGGACGTAAAGCACACCTGCAAGACTTATGTAAGTCTTATTAAACCATAAATTGCTAACACCAGTCTCTCACTGGAGCTGCTCTTGGCTGGAATAAATCTCAGAGAGCACCCAGTAAGAAGAAAGAGAGAGTGGGGAGGAGAGATAAAGAAGGAGGGAGAGAGAAAGATATAGTGGATGTTAGCGGTAGTGAGAGTGAAGTGAAGGATACTAAAGGTCTGACAGGAAACCATTGCTGTTTGATGATAGGGCAGACAATACTTGGCTTTGATTGGAGTTAACACCCACCGCCAGAGCTGCCTTAGGGAGGGGGTGTTTGAGGAACACCTCAAGGAATGATATGCTCACTAGATTTTTAATGCAATGAACACTTTATGGTACTAGCCTCAGTCAGGTCAACTTAACTATAAAACCACAGACAGATCATCTTCTTCACACCTTCAGGCCCTGCAGGGAACAGGGCAACTCCCCTTTCACACTTGAACTGAACTGAAGCCACTGCCCGGGCAATGTGGAGGGCGAGTTTAAATGCACATCAGTATGATATCTACCGAAGACTCTGGACAGGAGACTCCCGACGTTGTCCATTTCACACAGTTCAGTGTTGGCTCATGTATGAAGAGGTGCTGGGACTTGTTCTGACTATTCATGTGTTACTGGTGATATATTCATTACCCTACATGCAACCTGACGCAAACAAAATTAGAAGCATTTACAACATTCCTACAATTGTGTCAGGATTTTTCCAACAATGATTCAGTCCATAATAATAACTCTTTGATGTTTGTTGTTGTGTTAGTGACAGAAGAACACAAACCAATACAAACAAGGCATTGTTAAAATAGTGTCAATAAAAGAACTGCTATACAATATGTTGCAAATATCCACCTTTCTGCCCCATTAGAGCTGAGCTTGCATAAATTGTCAAAGCTCTGATGTACTATTTCAACAATAACATCCGTGTTCATGTCAAACACAGTTTCCAAAGATTTGGAAGCTTTCACAGCCTCAATATTTTCACCATACATGGTTTCTGTGTTGGATCATGGGACTGTGCTAGTAAATTTCACTATATTGCTAAACTTACATATATTTTAACATTACTTTGGATAACATATGATTGAGTGGTGCTGAATGTGTTTGAAAAATCTGAAAAAAAAAATGTGAGGGGAAATTGCAGGTAACTGGAGAAACGACGAGACCAGTGGACTTTTATATGAGTGGGGTAGAAATAATTCAGCAGACAACAAGCACAGTGAGAAGCACTGCTGTCAGATAACCTGAGATATTATAAACAACATAGTGCCCATTATTTACTTCCAGCATCATTCCTTCTACGAAACAGTACCTGCAAACTTCAAGCGTGTTTTTCGGACATTGCCTGGAGTTCTTGTTTGAAACGGGCAATGGAGACAGAGTCTGGTGCGAGTAACACAGGGAATATTTGTAGGAAATCAGAGTTCCTGAGCTCCTGAGCCCCAGCGAGTTCCCAACACACCCACGCTCTCCTCCCTGCCTGGTTGTGGGTCCTTGAATTAAACATCAAAGCACACAGGAGTGTAGGGCCCAACTGCCATAAATAACAGTGAGCTTGGGGAGGGGAGGGGAGGATGTTCAGAATGTTCAGATGGGAAGAGAGCAGGTCACCCGATCACTCATACACATACTGTCAAAGCAGATTCATTTGTTCACAAAATGGGTGATGTTGTGTGGGGTTATTGATTTCCTCATGCCATCTGTCTTTTCTGAGGCTTTGGCAAGCGTGCTCTGGCACTACCAGCCTCAGGGTCCCCCAGCCGTGTCTCCAAAGCACAGGTGGACAGAAGAGAGACATGCAGCAGCGGCAGCTATGCACAAACAGGTGATGGTGTGTGTCATGCGGAAGACACAAGGATTTCTGGCATGAGCGCAAAAAAATCACAGTTCATTTTTTGCCAGCAGGTTGACATAGAATAGACCATTAAAACATCCCAAAAATACAAACTAAGTCAGTAATACGTCTACAAGTGGTATATGTAGCCTGTATATATTCAAGACCAAAGAATATCAAGCTAACAAGCCTTCTCAAGTTAGGTCCTTACTTAGTTACTACGAGTCTGAATCTTTTCCTGAAAAAATACCTCAAACAGCAATATTGTCAATCCTCAGAACCTGTGCTGAAGGTGTTAATTAACATCTCATTTGTCACAGACACCTGCATACACAACTTAGGCCCTACCTCCATCTCCACCTCTCACTAACTAGTCCAGAAGTCACAGTGTATCTCGATGTTGGGCTTTGGAGTGTGGAGGGCAGGCCTTCAAACACAGGGCCCAGCTGCTGCTGTGTATTTTTGTCAGCCAGCACACATACACTTTGGCATCCCTTGGTGTTTGCTCTTGTGGAGGGCACATGTTACTGGGTAAATTATCACAGCAGCAGTAAACAGTGTTTTTATGAGGGAATGTAGCTTGGTTGTTATATTTGAAGTCTGTGCTTTGTATACTGCTGTGCTATTAGGACAGATTGAGGATGTTTGCGCCTGGTGTCTGGACTCCACCCATGTGGGATACACACTTGCATAAACACGCAAACACACACACTGACTCAGTTGACAGGCTTAGTTTTAGTTTTGAGGCTTAAATGAGTCTTTTGTTGTTTCCGTGATGAGAAAAAGAACACACACGTACGTAGCCTAAAGAGTGTGTGTTTGTGTCAAAGTGATGTCAGTCTGGGTAAATGCAGATCAGCCACAACAGCAGGGAAGAAACGATTGAACTTCAATATAGCATGCAAGTATAATACACTGTGAAAAATACAGCTCTTGAAAAAATACAGAGATGACTGCAAATTTTCTGCAATAAGCGTCTCTGCATGTATGACATCCGTTCCATTCCAGTGTGTGTTGAATTCCAACACAAGCGCCTCATTCTGCTTAATGACATATGGAATCAGTGACACCTGAACCAAATCTGATTCACTGAGGAAAAGTATGCAAATTAGGATTATCCCATCAAATACGGATTTCTTAACTCTTCCTAAGTTAAAACATTAGTATTGTGTTGTTTGAAAATTAATGTAAACTTATTTTCTTTGCATTGTCTGAGTCTGAAACCATACATCTTTTAATTTTAATCCTTTGTCATGTTCTGCAAGTAAATGCTCTAAATGACAATATGTTTTATTTGAAATTTGAAAGAAATGATGTCAGTAGTTTACAGAATAAAAGAGCGATATTCATTTTCCTCAAACACACCTCAGAACTGAACACAAAACTGCGATATAGATTATGCTAAAAACACCATTAATAGAATCAAGGTAACAAAACAACAAGGCGATGATTTAACAAGTCAAAAAGCTAGCAAATATGGATTTTGAATTTTTAACATTTAAAAAAGCATCATTTGAACAATGTGTTAAAGGTGTACAAAACACATGACCACTAGTGTGTCTCACTATCTCCAGACCTCCCAGTCTATATTTAATCATTCTTTCATGAGCTATTTTCTATCTTATGTAGTTTTATCAAGCCCAGAAAAGTTTTGTTTTCTACTACAGTGATGTGCAATATTTCCTTTGTATTACTCACACTGATTCATTATGCAAGTCAACAACATGGTAAAGGAATGCAACGTTATTATGGGCTTTTTTCTTAATGGAAATTTGGAATAGACTATTGTCAGTGTTTGTGTCATCTATTATAGAACAGTTGGGCAGCAGTCAAGGCCATCATATTCGTATTTTAGATTTCTCCATTTTAGACTGATAGAGTGTTTTATTTCCCGTATGAATGGAGGAAATGGAGTAAAGACGGGAATAATGATGATGAGATTCTTTCCAGTTTTTTGAGAGAGCCTCAATTACCCACTAATGTGTGATAAAACCAGAAAAATGGACCGTCGTTAAATGTGAGGCTTTCTACAGTAGCAAAATCATTCTTTCCCAGCCTCCCGTTCTTTGGATGGGAATAATCATGCTTTGTCCCAAACACCTGCGCTTCAGTTGCCCTGACCTGCCGCCCAAATGAGTGCAATTAATGACAATTACCCTCCAGGTGTCACAGCATAGACATGTACTGATAGGAATCTATCTGGAGAGAGCACGTGCTTGTCCTCCAAGTAAATATGTAATGATAACAGCTGTAACACGGTAGGGTGGAGGGGGGCAAGACTGCTACCAGTACAATTTATTTGTGTTTGCCTCAGCTCACCACCACATTAACCGGACCAGACAAATAGGAATGGATAGACATAGTTTCCCCTTTGGGATATAGTAGGAAATTTGACTGGAGGTGCTGAGGTTTCTCATCAACTGGAGACCAAGGTAGAAATAATCTAAACAGTATCCCTATGTTAGATGTTGAATGCATTTTGTTGCACGTTACTTTGTTCTGTACTGTATAACAAGACCACTGTTCTTACAAAATCAAAAGCTAACATCTGGGTATACAGTCAATATTAAAAATGGCCAAATTTTAGCTGCAGACTGGTTTCAACACTGCTGTGCATTTTTATTCAGTCTTGACATTTCAGAAAAAAAGGACATGTGATTTTATTTCACGACCACCCAGACTACAAATTTAGGGATATACTGTAACTAGATGCAGCATTTTATGATTTATGAAGCCTTGATTTATGTAGTTCCTATGATTTATGTAGTTATAAACCTAAAGTTTATAAACCTGTGATTTATATAGTTCTGTGCCAGAGCTACACACAGGCGAGCCTATTTTTTGTCCAGTTCCTTTCGTCCCTGCCTTACACACCCTAATCACCTTTACCTTTAAATCCTGGATGTATTCGTTCATGCCTCTATGTTGTGCTGTACATACCAACCATTGCCTGTAAATCTGAAAAATCATATCTTCCACCTCCTCAACCTCGTCCTGAATTAAGTGAAATTAATATCAATAATATACGGTAACAAACTCAAAAACATATTTTGGCGATACAGGGTCTGCTTGGGGGCTGGGGGGGCCATCTGTGTCAGGCTTGCTCAGACCATCCCATACCATCTTTTGAGCAGAGTCACCAACAAAATAGAAATGCTTTTTAGCTTTTATTAAACATGTTTAAATCTGACCAGACTGCCCCACATGAAATTTTATTCAAGTTATGGTATGTGCCGTAGTTTTCCTTCTGATTTGTTAGCAAACAGACAGAGCAAGGGTGACTCAGGGCCCGGCACGGTTGCTCATGCTTGATATGCACATGCGCAGTCAGTGGATTTCAGATATATAAATCTCTTTCCCTGCTCCCTCTGCATCTGCACAATGTGATAAAACAAAAATAATACATATAAAAAAAAATATTAAAAAAAAGTATAATCCAGTAGAAGTCTGTATGTGACCAAAAAGGTCTTACATAAGCCACACAGCAAAGTTGTATATAGGCATTATGACGTGATCTCGTTCTATATACAGATGTATCTGTGCGTCAGCCTGTTTCAGAGCTGTCAGTGCAGGCCAGCAGGGAAGTGGGGC
>JAQQAE010013776.1:0-12621 GCA_029823295.1 Pseudamia nigra | reverse complement strand
CCCAAAGCACACATCAAAATCAACAAAAGAATGGCTTCACCAGAATAAGATTGAGGTTTTGGAATGGTCCAGCCAGACTCCAGATCAGAACCCAATCAAACATCTGTGCGGTGAAGAGGGCTGCGCGCAGAAGATGCCCTCGCAATCTGTCAGGTTTGGAACAGTTTTGCAAGGAAGAGTGGGCAAATATTGCCACATCAAGATGTGCCGCACTGATAGACTCCTACCCAAAAAGACTGAGTGCTGGAATAAAAGCCAAAGGTGCTGGAACAACGTATTAGTTTAAGGGGGTGCATATTAATGCAACCAGGTTATTTTAAGTTTTTTATTTTTTACTTTAAAGGCTTCAGTTTGTTTTTCAATTGTGTTGTACAGGCTATACGTCACATGAAAGGTGGCGAAAGTTGAGAAATTATTTATCTTAGTGTAAATTTTTTACATCACAAAAAACTGCCATTTGAACAGGGGTGTGTAGACTTTTAACATCCACTGTATATGTAAATATACATCTGTGACCAGCCTCAACCATCTCCCACATAATGGTGTAAGAAAATATCAGTGCACTTGAGCATCACAGTATGACCACAGTATATCCCAATTCTCCGAAATACTAAAACTGATGCTTCATGAAGATTTGTGTCAAAATCTGTTTTGCTGATATAGGCAAGTGCTAAGTCTTGTAGTCAGCCTGAATAAAAGTTGTATCCTATAATGAAAGATATGGTGCTGGATGCTACCATGACAGTGGTAAATCCTGCTGTTCAAGTTACATACAAAAATAACTTCCTTTTACCCTATTTTAAGTGCTGTTTTTTATGGACATGTGCCATCATGGTAGCTTTCATGGGACTTAACATTGGGGCGTTATGCACTGAAGAGGATTTCTGACTTCCTATCAGAACTGATACAATATTACAGTGTCATTTTGATAAGTACCTGAGAAAAATTACACTGAGATTACACCTAGCTGTGATTATACTGTACATTCTGTTGAAATATAACATTTTAAGACTAAGTTGGTTTTCTTTGCTTCGTAATTGACTCTGTGCAGCATGCACCACTCATTGGCATTGTTTGAGATGATTCCGTGACACACCTCTTTGTCTTCAGTTTATAAATCTCTTCAATTCTCCATTTGTTCTTGAGACTTAAACCACAGAATAGTACAGTATGTGTAAGTGAAATCACAGTGTTGCACAGTCCTGAGTCCATCTCTCTCACATCCCACATCCCGTCCTCCTCCCACCCATGATATTTCCTCACACTCACCCACACTTTTCTCAGCCTGAGCCATCTTCCCCTCGAAAGCTGATCTGTCTGTGTCTTTGCTCCAGGTTGTGGCTGTTGCAAATCCATTACATCAGATAAAAGAGGGGACAGAAATCTGATGCTGCTTGGCTCCCTTGTGGGCTTGACAGAGAGGAGCAGATGAGAAATGGGGGATTACTCCACACTCTCCTTATTAAGTGTCCACAGAAGGTGGTTCGTTGGAGCCATATGTCCCCATCATCAACTCTTATTTTAATCCGATTGAAATGTGATGTGAGCGTGGGGGCCTGAGAAAACCCTCCTCACCCTCTTTTGCTTTGAGTATCTCAATCTCTGTCAACAACAAGGACAAATACAAAATTACAGAAGCGTGCAAGGAGCATGGCGCCTTACATTTGTCAGACCCACGGTGAGCAAAAGGCCACTCAGCCAACTAATAATCCCCTATTTGAATAATGGCTGTTATTCAATTTCATTCCCAGCTTCTCTCTATTTAGGCCGGTTGTAATTTCCTCTCTTATCTATGGCTCAGCTCCCACAACTTATGAGAGTTCAATCTGCATCTTTCTGCAGACCCATTGAATGCAAAGTAAGAGCAATCATATATCATTTTGCTCCTTTCTACATCTTTCTTTCATTCCCTCCTTCTCTGTAGCTCTGGCACTCTTTGTTGCGATTGTCCTCCCAGTCCTCTTCCCTCTCCTGTCATCTGCCACGCTACAAACTCAGCCACAACCCCAGCCATCTTGCACTGTCACAGCAGACATTTTAGATCCAGTGCTTGGCGATATAACAGTCCAAGTCAGGCTACATTACCCTTTTCTCTAATTCCATCTAACTGGCACATCAGAATCCTTGGAGAGGCAGAAAAGGGCAGAAAAAGGCAACCCGTTGGCACGTGCAATGCCGATGTTTCTGAACCTAAATTAGTTTGCTATCAACATTTCACAGTACAGGAATAGCAATGTTAGTGTTTTAACCAGCCTACCTTTTCCTCAAGGAGGATGGTGGACATGCAAGATCTAAGCATTGGCGACTAGGGGGCACATTTGAATCCTGATTTCTGTAGGTATTGGAAAATAAAAGCGGTTTGGATAGGGCTCAGAAAACATCATGGTTTGGTTTGGACATGATTTTGTCAGGGCTCAAATGTACCAGTAGAAAAGTTGAATAGCCACATTACAAAGACTTGGAACTAACACTTTTAACACCCACCATGGTGTTTCATTCTATCCTGACTATAAAACAGTGGCATCCAGGGACAGTATGAACAATGCATTGCACTGTGATGAAATAAAATATCCCATATAAACTTCAAGCTAATGGCTGACTAAGCATTAAAATGGCAGAGAAGATGAAGCTGTAAAAGAGCAGCTCGTTGACTTTGTCTTGGATTAAGTCCTTTGTTTGGTTAATAAAACCTATTTATGTCCTTTAGGGAGCAAAACAAGCTTTTGTTTCATGTGTTTTCATCCAAAACATCACATCAGCCTGGATCTCAGCCCTCCATAATAATGTAACTAACTTAACCAGACCACAAACATTAGGTGCAACAATCAATCAGCTGGCAGCTGGAATCAAATCAGCCATGATACAGGATTAGTCACACGTGTTCTTCTTCAGGAGTGAAGAAGATACAAAGTTAGTACAGGTGACTCGCCAACATGACTGAGATAGTAGATCTCGACCACTAAACTGCAAAATCAGTAATTATTAATCTGCACCATCTGTAACACGCTGGGGAGAGTGTGATATGCTGCAATTCATTTTCAGCTTGATTTCCTTTCAGCAAAGAGCCCAATTGCCTCAAATTCTTTAGTTTGAGATTTGTTTTACTCACAGTGTGAGAAGGTCCTGCACTATTAAATACGAGCAGTTACATAAATGACATTTGTGTGTGAGAGAGGGTGCTTAACATTGACATTCAGGGGTGTAGAAATATAGGTATAAAATGGATTTCTGGTTCATAAACACTGAAATTCTCTGCACTTTGCAATAGTAGTAATTTATTCTCGTGATTAAGTTGCCAATGGAGATAAAAAATCAGTACACATAAGTTCAAGGTATCTTCTCCAGACAGGAACAGGAGGCTGCCAACAGAAAGCACAAAGTAAACTTCATCTGCCCCCGTTACAATCCAAACACCCCGAACTCATGAGGCTCACACACATGTTTCCAGGACTGGCTGGTAATGGGATTTGAAGGAGCACCACTCTACAGCTACGCTTACAACTCGGAACAGGGTGTAGCTCCCTTCACAGGTTGTAAGTAATCACCTTTATTTTCTCTCTGGGGAGGTAGAGACTTCCATGAAACAAACAAAACAAGATCATACCCCGTAGCTCGGCGGAGTCTGGGATGCACAGCGGCTGGAACACGACTTCTCTAAAAACACTGACAAAGGTTTCAAGTGACTGGACCCACAGCAATGCTTTTTCTCTTGACTCCTTTTTTGTGACTGAGCCAAGGTTTAGTCCGACTTCTGCTGTACTTATTATGCACTACTAATGCTGTCACAGCGAGCAGTGCTAAAATGCGCTACCCGCCAAGGAGTCTACCAACAAAAACTTACTTTAGCATAATACACCCTCATACCAGAGTAACACATATGCAGAATAATACATCAGTAACCAGTCAGCCCCAAAATACAAAATATTGATTAAAAACTGTCTCTGGATGTGATGACATCACACAGCACAAAATCATAGTTTGGTTTAAAACAGCAACATAAGTAACCAGCTCGGGATTGACTGTAAAATTCTGGGCTGATACCAGTATTTAAATGACAAATTTAAACTCAAAATTGCCCAGATCATCCCCTAAGTAGAGCCACTGCCAAAATAATAAACAAGTAAATCAGATGATAGCATCCTCCGTGCACTCACTGTTATGATTAGGTTAAGGCATGTAAAACACCTGGATCATAAAACTGTAACAGAAAGCAGTAAAATTAGATACTTAAACATAAAAATAAACAGAGCAGTTATCCTCAATCCATTCTCACTTTCATGGCGTCACATACTGACCTGCAGAGCATCGCTCATCAGTTGGTGACACAGGAGACAGTGCTTTGCCGCTTGACATGGTTAAGTTTGCAGGTTACTAGTAGGTGGGGGGGGGGGGGCAACGGTTATGGTAAGTCAAACACATTCTTCGAGTATTTACATCAAAACCCCTCACAAAAGCAGCTGCGATGGTGAATTCTTACTACTGTGTTATAATGTGACGTGGGAGTCAGAATGTGTGACTTGAAACTTTTTTTGTGTTTTCACACCAAACATTTCAGTGGATTCAGTACGACTGGCGACAACATTCAGCTCGTCCGAGTTCGCTTTCATAATTCTGTCAAACAAACCAAATGTTCTGAATAATGTATTCCTTTGCTCACTGGTCATGTGCCAGGACCAGCATCTAGTTCTTCAGGCCAAGGGAACTAGTCCTTTTCTTCTCCTAAACGGCCACTTCTACCGCTATCACGTATTTTTATATTTTGTTTCATCTTTGTGCAGCACTGCTTTACAGTATGACTCAATGCCAGAGCCTCCATTTTTCTGCTATTTAGTTTGAAAACGACATTGTTCTCGTGGCTACCAGCAGTACATCCTCACCTCGTACAGATCGTATCACCTCGTCCTGACTCTGTCGGACCACAAGCCATTTCTCCTGGCAGTCATGCTACATGTGCATTTGTTTTGGTTGTTTCACTTGAAGCGGACAGAGACCCACGTTTTTAGATGGACCAAACTTTGCTTCTACTGTTTTCGTTTGTTTTCTTTGTGAGATCATGCCACATTAAACCAATGTGTTTCACCCACACTACACACAGGGACTGAGACTTCATATTAAATAAAGCCTAACACTTGCAGTTCTTAACCTCCAGTGGAAAAATCTATGAATTTTAAGGTTAATAATCAAACATTAGCAGAACATTTAAGTTTCCCTTACATTGGGTGAGTGCTATCAGCTTATTATTCTCCAATACAGCCAATACCCCATTCATCAGCTGCTTGGCAACCAGACTATTTCTAACATCCATTTGTATTCATATCTGTGTACACAGTGGCCTTCATAAAGTGGTACTTCTCAGTGAGTTCCATTCTGATGCCGTTGTGCTGCTACACAGACCCACGCCTCAAGCATTTGCTATTGTTGACTCTACTAATGATCATGTATACTATTTGTCTGATGGGTGATTACTTCTTCCAGCAAAATCATTTGGGCAAATTAATCATTTACATAAATTATTGAGCAGAAGTGACAAACATTTGCTAATCATTGCTTCTCAAATCTGAGGTGTCAGACTTTTGTTTGAAGAAAACAAGCAATCTGAAAACATCGTGGACCCTGGGATTTTGTGGCAGCTGCTATTTTGTGACATATTGCTTTGTATGACATTAATTTATTCATGAAAAAAGGAGACAGATAAAAGCTGTTCGACAACCTTGCCAGTGCGTCGCAGGAGTCATTGCGTTGAATTTTAAGAACTAAGAATGTGTTTACTTCTTCATTATCACCTTTTCTTTGATGCATTCTGACTCTTAATAGCCTCTGCCACCGCTGCATTCCTTGGCGGATTCGAATCCGTTGGACGTCTCATGTCACTGTCATGCACTGCTACTCATTTCCAAGTGCAGCTCACTGCATCGCAACTACACCGGAAGTTAAAGGTCAAACCAAGTCATTTTTTTTCTTCGGTCTCCATCTCTTAACTAGTTTTGAACAAAGTTTTCGCAGTAGTTAACTGAGGCTTAAACAGCAGCGGGTCCTCAGAGAATTGATATCGAGACACTGAACCTGATCCCACTTAACGCCATCACTCTTTTTCTTCTTAACAATCATTTATCAGAGCTGACACAAAGGTTACCGAGACATTAAGATATTGAACAAAGCATCAATGTTCGTTAAATTGTCTGAGACAAATGACTGTTTGAGTAATCACCGAGTGAGCTCAGTGGAGAGCCTGGATTTGTTAACGCTTTATCACGGCGGCTGAAGGCAAGCGCTGTGTCAGACTTCACTTCTTCTAAAACATCATTCAGATGATGTTTGGAAAATACGCAGTAGAGAATCCATGGAAATATCGTATCGGAAATGAGTAATGTGGACTTTATGCACACATTCCTGCCATTTATGGGTCATCTTTTAATATTATAGCATCTTTTAAAGGTAATTTGTGAGACTTACGGCTTTGGTTTTATGTATATGCTGATATTGACAAAACAATAACTCCTGCTTTGTCCTGATTTGTCTTTGTCTCATCAGTAAATCACAAACAGTTCATAGAGCCTTCATTCTACACTGAATTTGAGCATATTTATCAGGGGAAAAAAAAAAAAAACGTGAATTTTCAGCGCTTCTGCAAAATTATTTGGCCGGTGTAGATTTCTTTAGACTGGGGGACATTTTGGGTCAGAAAAAGAAAATTAAGTAAACAATTTTCTTTCTTCTTGTGAATTGTTAATGCATTAGTTTAATACACGCATTTATGAAGAGAACAAAAATGAAGTCAAAATTAAAATCCAGAAAATGAATAAAAAATGAGGAAAAAAATGAACTAAATAGGCAGCAAAAATGAACAGACTTCAACAAAAAAGAGTAAAATAATCCAGAAAATGAGCAAAAATGAACAACATGGAACAGCAACAACAACAGTCAAGGCAATGAAGAAAACTGAACTAAAAAGGCACTGAAATGAACAAAATTTAATAAAAAGTATTTATAAAATATTTAAGAAAATGACGAAAAATGAAAGCAAAAATGTACAAAATTGAATAAAAAGTAACAAAATAATCCAGAAATTGAGTAAAAATTAACTAAATGAGCATCAAAATGAATATCAGTACATTTTTCCTCTTCCAAATGAGCAACATAATAAACAAAATCACCAGGCAAATGAAAGAAAATTAACAAAACAAATGAGAAAATGATACGTACATGAGGATTGTGGCGATCATAAACTCCATAGGTCTACATTTACAAACAGCTAAGTGCAAATTTTACTAATATTGAGGAGGACAAATCTGACCCATCTCATTTTGACATGCGCACAAGGATTATGGAATGAGTCATCGTCCTGCCATAAAACCTTCAGAGACTAAGTGAAGCAAAAGTAGATTTCACAACAAAAGGTAGATTTTCACATTTCATTTAAGAAAATGTACTGAATGCATGAAACATTGCAAAACGCGGGGGTCTCTAATGACTTGAGAGTATCTGCGAGTGCACTTATTTTTCATACGTTCAGGTTAGGTCGTTATGGTGCTGTACGTTGCTTTGTATAAAAGATTCAAATAAATGTAGTGTATGTTAAAAGGCTTGTCGCCTTGCAGTCTTTGGATTCGTGCTGAAGTTCGCAGACTGCTGGGCTGGCATTTTATCAGCATCACGCACCGGCTGCTTTTATGTGAATTATTGAATTTTTTTTTTCCCCCTGCTTCTCTTTGTGTGAACAAGTCAAGAAGGCTGAGTCAGCAAAAGCAAATGCGGTACTGTACGTGACCCCCAGTTTGATTGAGGACTTCTTTTTTTTAAACAAATATGGTTGAAACAAAGAAGGTCTTTACCCGAATTACTGATTTACTTCCAGGGAAATGTGTGTCTGACTGCGCCACACCGTCTGCACTGTCGCTGTGTGGGGTCAGACCGTAAACAGAGGAAATAATAGGGCTGACAAAAGCCGGAGGGGTGTGGAGTAAAGAGCAGAGATAAACGTGAGAAAGGCAACAAGGGGCAGAGGGCAAATGCTTCCAACCTGCCTTCCATTTGTGTGCGATCGCTGTTAATGTGCCAGCTCTAATTGTTAAATCGCTGGTGTTCATTTGCATTCAGGTCATTAGCTACCTCGCATAAACATCCGTGCTTGTGTTTTCTGTATTTATTTTTTTTTTAAAGATGTGGCTGGCCTTGAGTGTCAACAATGTGGGCATAAAATACCTGGCATCTGCTAGTAATGAGACAAAAGCAATCAAAGATAAAGTCATTACCTGTTTGTGTCCAACGGAGGCAGAAAGGGCAGCGGAAAGAGGAGAGAGAAAAAAACACCATCAGAATTACTAAAAAAAAGTCATATCATCTGTGTGAGCGTCATGTGTTGACTGTTGCGTTGGGTTGCACGTTCTCCTACCAGCACTGTTTTCAAAGAGGTCGTGTTTTCTTTTCTTATATCTATTTTGCAAATCTCTTTAGTTGCAAAACAAAGGAAAAGCTAAAGCGGCGCATTGGGTTTTTACTCCCAGTGAGCTTTACTCATGCACTGTTTCATCTCAGTGTGAGTCCAATACATGTTGCATACGCTGGCACAGAACCATGGTTATTTGAAGCATTGCTGTGACAAACTTGGGACCAAAATTCAGTCAGTTCGCTGACGCTCTTTGTTTCACAGTTAACCTAATTAGAGGCTAAGCAGTTTCCAAAGCAGTGATTCATGGTCAACAGTTTGAGATTGCAGGGATGCCCTACGCTTGGGCTGGACCTGGCATCATTAGTCAAACACGACATCACTGTAAAAGAGATTTTAAAAGACTAATCTGTACTTTTTTTTTGCTGAGTGTCATTGCAAACTATGAATAACGAATCGGTGCACATAAGAGTTCTTGACATATGCAGTGTTACTTGACAGAGACATTTGGATTAATTAGAAGAAGATTACTTCACGAGTTGAGAGGTTTTACAGCTTACGTGACATTTACACGACACACAGTCACTATGTTTGCACACATTAATATTCTACGATTATTTAAAACATGACAGTACTCCAAAAATGGCAGGAGACACTACATTTAGGAATTCTGAATTAGGCCTTTTCTGAATGTTGCCGGTTAATTGATTTAGGAACATTCTTGTACGCAAGAGAGATGTAACGGTGTGAAAACTTCATATAAACATTATTGTGATTCAAATGACCACAGTTCACGTCATATTTATAACTTTACTGAATTACTGGCTTATGTTTAATTTGTTTTTGGTCACACACACACTTCTGCTGGATTTATACATTACATTATGAGGTGATTTTCTGTTGCTGCTGCAGGAAAATAGATGTATACATCCCACCCATCTCATTTTGGAATCTCCTCCAAGAAAAAATATAGCAAGTCGTCTTTCTAGTGTAAAACCTTTGGGAACTAAATGAAGCAAAGTAGATTTCATAACAATAGGCAGATTGTGACATTTCATATCAAAAATGTAGCGAATGCATAAAACATCACACACTGCAGGGATCTGTACTTTTAATTTGAATTCTTTTTTTCGTGTGTTCCCATGACATGACCCTGAACTGGACTAAGATACTGTACGACGTGTGGGTTGAATGAAGCAGCGAAGCCTCTGAATGAAATATGCCTGTCAGTCAAAGTGGCCATGCTCTAATTATGCACAAATAACAAGCTCAGGATCACCTAAATCTGGGAGATACATAGAAACTCAGAGATCCAAATGAAAGGAGGAATAAAAGAGGGAGGCCACCAGTGAAAAACTGTGAAAAATGTGTTTTGACAGAAAGAAGCAAAATGGCACAAACAGCTCCAGCCACTTTTTCATATTATGATAAATGATGCGCCAGTGCATCATCAGTCAGACTATGCAAACGTACTGTCAAACGGGGATATTAGCAAAATATTCATTTTCATTAGTCCTGTAAACTTCTTATCAAGTACTGTGTATTATAAATGAGTCTAAATACATCTATATGTTTTCAAACAAGGGCAAAAGCTGGAATACTTGGTGCATATAAACATAGTTATTCATATTCCAAAAGCCACCCATGTTCCAGGTTAAAAAGCTGTAAAACTACCTGTCAAGCAGGCACTGCAACACTTTGGCCCAACTTGTACTGTGAATAACAATCTCTGCAGCTGCACAAAAAGCAAAATTAAGCTTGACATGTGTATTCTCCCTCCTTGTCTGCAAGCTTTCAAGAAAACAGCGTAAAGATAAATGAAAACATCACAATCCCGCCGTTGTTCCATCTGTTTTTTTTCCCTCCGTCTATTCACACGGCTCTTTTCGTCCCTGTCGTACCATTATCTCTGCCCATCTGTAAGTTGGGAGGTATCGCAGATTAGCCCGATAATTACTGATCTCTTCGGATCCAAAAGGTTCATCTAACTTCATGCCACTTGGGTGCAGCGCATTGTGGAAAACTGTTGAAAATTGGCTTTCGTCAGGTCGAAATGTCCCCTTCATACATCACTGAGATGTCCTCCAGATAGCCGGCCCACATCCACTGCCAAAGTAGCATACTCGAATAACTCCCCCCGATACTTCCTTTCTCTCTCCCCTTTTTAGAGATAAGCCAGATCAGCTCGAATCTCTTGTATGTTGAAACTGCTGTGACACGTTATAAAGATGCAAGGTATGAACATGAGAAGAGAAATGACAAATGTTTCAGGTAAATAATTACAGTGTGTCAGATGCAAACACTATATGGAGACAGGGTCATTTGTCTTTTCATGCATGCATTTAATGAGCATTTTAAAGGTTTGCATTCATAATGGGTAACGTTTTTATAGACTTGCATGAGGAAAATGCAAATGCATCCTTCAAATCAGGCCTCGCTGATCAGGTATCTTCCCAGATATGCTGATAAAATGTAAAAACATGCCAATGTGTAGACATTCATGTGACACGTTTAATGGAAATTACTTCAGAACTCAGAGTGATGTAAACTCGTTCGGAGCTGAACTAATGTCCACTCTACGTAACAGCAACTGTGTGTAATTTTTCACATACAAACAGCATAGTAACATGCATTGCATAAAAATGAGCGATGACTGATGTAATATGCAAAAAATGTAACAGGAATTAATGGTGTTCACTCAGGTGTTGTTAGTGATGCAAAATTCTGGGAATTTTCAAATTTGGAAACTTTTCATTGGAATTAACAGGAATTTATGGGAATGAACGGGAATAAACCTGGAATTTGCTAAGCTGAAGGTTGGCCTATAACAGGGATTTTAATATTTTAGCATAATTTGAGCTAAAACCACCAGATTTCACACAAGTATAATGTTTGCCCTCCCAGAAAGCTCGATGCGTTTGTGTTTGAGTTAAACTAACAAATGTGTCACAGGATTCTGTCATAATGTTACTGGTACTAAATCACAATTGTATCTTAGCCACGTTATCTGACGTTCGCATTAATTTGACGGGCTGACAGCTAGTCTGCTAATTAGGCCAACGTAATACATCGTAATCCAGCTAGTGTAGTTTCAGTGCTGTGTAAATAGGGGGCGCTGTGTTAGAAAGAGGGCATCCGATGTAGAACCTTAACCGTGACAAATGCACGTCTTCAATTCCAAATGATGGAAGCAGATGATGTGCTGTGGCAATGCTTAAATCAAATTAAGTATAAAATATTAGGATATATGAAGAGAAGACACAAGAAAATCAACAGAAATGAAGAAAATAATCAAGACCATTTATTTATTTACCTTTATTTACCCAGGAAATAATATTTATACAGTATTAAAAATCTCTTGTGCAATGGAGACGTGGCCAAGGTAGCAGCCGTGCAAAATCAAATCTATGTAAAGCACAAAAACGAGCAAGCTAACCAAGAAATGCGAAAAAAAAGAGAAAAATACGCAACAAAATGAAGAAAAATATAACGAATAACAAAAAATTACAAATATGAAGAAAATAAGCAGCACAATGAACTTAAAATGAGGAAAGCAGTCGATTTTTAACTTATTTGGTTAAAGCTCAAAATCAAAATGAACAAAATATTCTAAAAAGCTCAACAAAAATTAAGAAAGAATCAGCAAAATGAAATTAACCAACTATGAACAAAAGTGCCATTACTTACTGTACGCGAGGCAGGATTTTTAGAGACAAACGAGCTCCATATCAACTAAAATTTAGGCCTATGAACTGAAGTCTTTGTATTTTCTATATTTATCACATGTCATGTACTGTATTTTGTAACTATATTTAGAAATTAATACTGTAAGGGCACTATATTTGAAAATGTGAGGATTCTAGCACAGGATAGATGCTCAAACAGTGAAAAGTGATATCTGGTTATTTAATTTCTCTAAATGACAAAAAGCTTAATTTGTTTACTGTATTAGTTATATTTCTACGGAAACAGAGAACAAGAAGGTGGAAGAGATGGTTTGTGTGGATTTGCACAATGCAAAAATTAAAAAAGAAGCAATAAAAAACACATTTTTTTTTTTTCCTTTTTTTATTGACAAACTGTTTAACAGGACATTGGGAAATACAGTGGCATTTTTTCATGAACCAGAATTAAAGAAGAATTTAAAAACAAGAAAATAAAAAAATGAAAAACAATAACATATAAAGGAAATAAATACAACAGGGTAAAACATAGAGCTAGGGCTTATCTTGCAA
>JAQQAE010013775.1:0-12621 GCA_029823295.1 Pseudamia nigra | reverse complement strand
TCATTGTGTCAAAGTGTCATTTCTTCAGTGTTGTCCCATGAAAAGATATAATTAAATATCTGCAGAAATGTGGGGAGAGGGGTGTACTCACTTTTGTGAGATACTGTATATAAAACATATTTTGTTTATGTTTGTGCAGTGTTGCATACTTTGTTTGTACTACACAGCATTTGTGACTATTACTGCAGTTTGTGTTGTGATGAGGAAGAGCTGTCCTGTGTATGTACTATGAAATGACAATAAATAAGTCCTCTTCTTCTTCCTCAAGTGTCCTGTGTCCTGGGCCCTCAGAAGTCCCCAGGAAATCAGTTGCCAATAGCCACAAGCAGCAGACAGCTCAACAGCCAGCATGGGGTGACAAATCTCTGCAGGAGGAGCCCTGCCTTGAGGTGTGAGACCTGCAATGTGGGCCTGTGTCTCCAGCCAAAGAGGAACTGCCACTGGCAGGTCCTCCAAGGCCTCTGGGGAGCCAAAAAGGAGAAAATTACCCTCTGTGGTAAAAAAAATGCCTGTATATAGTTTCTATTTTATGGCTGTTTTTGCACATTTAGAGACAAAGATTCTCAAAATTTTATTAGTTGTTATATAATAGTGTAATAATATAATAGTATATAACAGTATAATATACAATATTATACTAAGTTATATAATATATCATGTAATAGTTTTTATATTTTTCAAATTTCAATTTTTACCTACAAAATCAGTTATTCATGTAATATTTCATTGTTTTTTACCCAGTAAAACTCTAAAATCAATTTCTGTTTTTGTGTTTTTCTTCATTTTCCACAGTTTTTATACTATTATAATATGTAGAAAATTGTAAATTATTGCCATATATTGTAATTTCCAAGTCTTCTGGAAAAAGAGGCAAAAGCACTTACTCATAAGACATTATCTCACCCTTTTATTGTCAAAATAAGCAAAAAAGTCCAGGTGGAAATTTTGAGGCTCAGGTGTTAAAGGACACAGTACAAACACATTTGGAATGTAGTCACCATAGTTTACTTCATGTAAAGTGAAATAGATAAGCCACTGTATGTCTTTACCAGGGGGCAATGACTGGGGTTGTTCATTGAGGCTGATGCGGAAGTAACTTTAAGTTGTAATACCACCATTGGCCACTGGGGACCCATTCATCCACCTCCAAGAAGGATTTTTTCAATAGATATACATTGGATTCTATCTGAAAACACAAAGCAAATAAGTTTGTCATGAGTCATTATGGTCTCAAACGTTATATTTGGACCCTCTAATACTGTAAGTAATACGGTGGTCCATCTTAAACTTTTTGTTCCATTATTAAGATATTACAGAAAATATTCAAACAAATCACTGCTGAACTCGGGTTTGATTGACATGTCACTATAGTAACTCATCTTGCTGGTGAGGTCAGACTGATTTGGACCTTCATATTTTTTATTTGTTCAATATGTTCATAGTTTTACCTGAGATACACTTGACTGTAGCTGTGGGTAAGTGCTTACACTAACAACATGTAATATGACTATGTCTAACACGGTGTGGTGACGTTTTACCGCATCAGTAAGCTAGCAGCTAATATTAGCTTTCCCACGAGTCCCCTGGCAGTTAGCACCACTGCGGTTCATCCAAATATGGTTACAATACAATTCAATTTTTATTTGTAGACCTCATGACTGTACAGAGAGAAATCCCAACAGAACCACCGAGACCAAGCCAAGGGTGACATGGGGGAGGAAAAAACTTCCTGTAACCGGAGAGAAAAACCTCCAGCAGAACCAGCGGCTCAGGGTAGGCGGCCATCTGCCTCGACCGGTTGGGGTTAGTGGACAGAGGAGAGACAAAAAATTTTGTTTTTGGCTCCAAAATGGCAGCCAGGAAGTGACAACTTGATTTGCTTCCAAACAGCCCTCCAGAAACTGATGGATGACATCATGATCACTTTGTCCAGTAATATACACAGATTATGGTCTTGACACATTGTGAGTGTCTTTTGATATCCAACCATTACTTAATTTCCTGAACAGCTACAGGTGTTGTATCCTAATTGATGAACAGTTTTGTGCAAAGATCTTGCCATTTTAATTATAATTAAATTATAAATATTACAAATATCATTAATACAAAACTTTATTCATATGGCACATTTTGGGAACATGGTTACTGCCTGCCTTATTGTTTAAGTGAATGGATTTCATAATAACATGCAAGGTTTGTTCCACAATGACATAATTTAACATAATTGATTTAATAATACAGGCTATGTGCATGTGTGGGCATGTGCGTGCACTTGCACACTCCCTGGGACATCAATATACAATTTATACAATATATTTTTCCTCTTTCTTCAATTTTGCAAATATATCCTTCATATATGATGTGTTGTGGAATGTGTAAAATTAAAGAAGCAAATTTCAGGTCTAGATATACAGAGGGAAAAAAACACTGTCCTGCAGTTTTCCTGTCATAGTTCAGTTAAGCTCAGAATATCACACAGTAACGGATACAGTGGTGCAGCCGAGGCAAAGAGAGGCGCCTTTTGGGATAAATCAAAAATAATTAGGCGGCCCGACTGGGTAAAAGTGTAAATCAAGGAAAGCAACAAAGGCGACCTGACAGGGAATATCACAGTCAAAAGTTGAGGCTGCAATGGTTGGGGACAGTTGAATGAAACATGTCTGCAGAAGAAATGGAAGCACAATGATATGGAAAAAAAAACTTCACAATGCATCAGAAATGTCCCATACTATGCACTGAAGGGAAAAACAAAGTCCACATATGGAAGGCCTTCTGGCCCAAGACAGAAGGACAGAAGGGTCATGTTTCTGTTTTTGAGGTGCGAAGTTTGATTTAAAGATGGGCAGGAAAGTCTGGAGATGACCTACGTAGGCAGAAGGCTGATTAGTTAGAGTTAGAGAACAGAGGATTAGGGGTAGGATCAAACCATCGATTAAAAAGTATATAAACTGGGCCTCGAGACCCGAAGTTCAGAGTACCCCGGGGTTCTCTCCCTGGTGTTTCTCTTGTATGCAGTACAATAAACACCTTGGCCTGAGGATTGGATAGTACGACTCTTCTTTAATTCTGAGGGAATACTTCTGATGGAATTAATCTGAGTCTGAGGATTGTACCAAGTCTGAGATGGAATACAATTCTCATTCAGATTATAACTTCCAATTGGATTATTTGGTGATTCATGATTCCCATTTTGATTATTGGGTGATTCCTAATTTCCATTGGAGTAAATGGTGATTTATAACTTCCATTTGGATTAAGTGGTGTTTTATTTTTCCACTACATAATATTTGATTTTTTCACACAAATGTGTTAATTTCACATTGCTGTCTTTAGTTTCATCCTTCTACTGTTGAGGTCGCAGTTTCCCATTTCTCCATATTTTGTCAGAGCTGCTGTGGAGGTGTGCACATTCTCCCGTCAAGTTTGTTTTTTATAAATCCAAAATGTTGCTTGCAGGCATATGCTTTCTTTTGTGCATATACAATGTTTATGAATGAGGGCTCTGGATCTTAGATTATTGGTTCTCAGCTCAGCTTTGCCTTGTGATCCAACTTTTCCAAATATCATCAAATTTACTCACTCACTTTATGGACTTTAAGACCAGGCACATGTATTTTTATAAGCTTTTAAGCATCTATTTAAGTATATTTTTGAACAAAAAAATGGCATGTTTTCATTACTACATTCAAATTCAGAAAAAAAGAATTTATCAACATTGAAAAAAGAACACAAACAAACAAAAATACAAAATGAAACATACAAAACAACCACAGAAATCCACAAAATGAACAAATAGAAAATGAAAATTGAAAATAAATTGGACAGAATAATAGAAAGCTGAATAGAATAATAATGCAAATGGATGAGAATTAATATAATACAAACTACAATGTAACCTGTCATCTTTCAGTAAAATGTCTGCGTTACCATGGCAACAGCTACTGTACATAAGTCAAAGTCTCGTCTGACATCATGTAAAAAAAACAATGAAACATAGGCAAATGTTTTAAGCAGACTCTACATGACATCCTGCCAGAAATCACACTGCTGAAACAGAAATGACAAAGAAATGATCAGAAACACATTCGCTTCACAGTCCACATGCAGACTGTTCCATCTGTGCAGACATGAGCACAGTCACACGTGTAGGAAATCAACCAAATGATGAGAAGTGTGAGGTTCACGCTGTGAATGTCAGGCCAGAATGTCTGTTGTTCTGTCATCTATTAAGGTTTGCATGGATCTTATACAGCAGAAATGCAGCTATTGTTTGCAGACACTGACGCACAACAAAAGACAAGTGGTTACTTTTGTCTCAAGATGCCTCTTTTGTTGTTTTGTTTGCCACTAGAATGCACAGATTGAGCTGGTTCTGCGTGAGGACTCCATAAGGACTGTGGCTGAAAGTGATGTCAGATGGTCTTTGTCCTTTGAGGCAGTACTTAGAATCCCTTGATACTGATTGAGTACTGAAGCTAGAACAGTTCATGAGTGGAATTTTAGTGGCATGACTAGTACACTATGATGTAACAATAACATGAACCAGGTCAAAGATCCTCCGTTGAGAAGCTGGTCAATCATGGGCTTAGATAATGATGTGAAATGGTACACACTGGAGACGTTGAGTGGATGAATGAAAATGGATTAATAAGGTCTGTATATTATTTTAATGCACAATTATTGTATTTTTCACTGGTACCCAGTGTTAATTTACCACATTTATCACTAGCTATCTTTTCTCACTAGTTTTTTCCTCCTTCAGATGGGATTTGTGGAAAAAAGATGTCAATAGAATTCATCACTGAGACAGAAACAGGCCATGAACATAGATAGATAGATAGATAGATAGATAGATAGATAGATAGATAGATAGATAGATAAGATTCCTGATGATCTATGTGTGACTTTGGGACAAAAGAATTGGTCAAAATATATAAATCACATTCACGTTTTGCATTTTAATGAATAGACAGGTTCGTCACTGTGTCTTATAGGAAGGCATGTATGTAGGACAGGAAGTGATTCACCAGTCTTGTTCGCCATGGTCTTGGATGGTTTCAGTTCACAACAGGAACTGGATGGAGATGGTTTCTGCCCGATCAGTGGCAGCAGTGTTGGATGACATCAGGCTGCTCTCTATTCAGTATTGTTCTTCAGACGTGGTGCGGGTGTGAGTGGCGTATGCATACAGAAACATTCCCATACCATGGAGCTGCCATTGTCTCATTTCAAACCAGACTGAGCAGTACACCATACTGTACACTGAAATAGCAGGTGGTAAGGCTGGGTGATATGGCTTAAAAATGAAATTAAAATCTCAGATTTTTCACAAATAATTGAATTTTTGCTGATTTTTTTCCTACTTTGAAAAATAAGTACAAATGACAGAGATAACTCAAAACAAGTTTTTCTTTTATTTGATTTTATTTTCAAAAACTTAACAAAAGTATCCTCTATTTCCCTCCTGGAATTAAAGTGCTGGCTGTTCTTTTGTTTTAAAACATGCACTTTGTATTTTGAATAGAGACAGACTCGTTTACCTTCACACTGAAAGATGAACATGGTACCATATCTTTAATGATGTGCAAAGCGACCGCTATGGTAATCACTTTCCATCATATCCCTTTCTTATCATACTGGACGTGGTATCTTGGGTAAATGATTCCAGCGCAGTAAGATTCTTTTAAGTTAAGGAGTTTGTTGGTGGTAGCGGTTGTTTAAATTAAGGATTTTGTTGGTTGTAGTGGTCTTTTAGGTTAAGGAGTTTGTCTCTGTTTTAGCTGATGAATAAGTTTGTTGTTGCCTTTTGTGGCTTTAGACAAACTTTGCATCGTTCAGTCACTTGTTCCAAGTCTTTTGTCTCAAACCCAAACCTGATCCATATCACTGACAATACTATTCTTTTTAGGAACAAACTTCTCTCTCTCATTAGCGGTACCATGTTGTTGTATGTGCGTCTCTGTTAAGGAAACAAGGGGAAGGGGAAGCTACGGAAGCTCCTGGGGGCAAAAGATGCACCATAGCAAGAGAAGAGAAAATTGAAATTTTCATTTTTTCAAATTGTATGCAACAAAAACTCAATTTGAATTGATAAATTGATATATCGCCCAGGCCTAGCAGGTGGTAGAGCTGGATGACATGGACATTAATGTCTGTATGATGAAAATGTTAGTTGTCATCGATATCAATATTTAACACAATGGATGTTAATTCGTCTGTCTCTATGTGTCAGCCCTGCGATGAACTGGCGACTCATCCAGGGTGTACCCTGCCTTCGCTCAAGTCAGCTGGGATAGGCTCCAGCACCCCCCCCCCCCACGCTCACGTGGATTAAGGGGTAGAAAATGGATGGATGGATGGATGTCAATTCATTATGTTATTCAAGGCTCAGTTTTGGTGTTGAGATGCAGTGAAAGAAATCCCCTGGTTATTCATGATTTTGATTTTGAAGAAATCAGAAAAACAAGACAAAACAACGTAATAAGACATTACAGATGGAAAACCACGTCATTGGTGTAAAAAACACAAAAATTACATTAGCTATGTTTCCATAAAGCCTACAGCAAATTTGAAGCAAACTTTTGAAAAGCTTTAAAAAAGAGAATGGGCATTATGTGCTTCTGTTAGTTTGCGGTGGATTAACTTGTCTGGGTAATGTGGTCAGAAGGTGGCGCTATGGGCTACATTATCCTTGACTCAATAAACATACTCGAAGATGCATCTTGCTGATGATTTTGATCAATAATGTTTTTTTATAGTTGAAACAGTAAGAATCAAGATCCTTACAATATTATTTTGATCACGAAACCACGCCTAAACTACCAGTCATGTTGTACACATATGGATTAATTCAGAACTCAGTGGTTGGAACTGGGAGTGACGTAGCTGATCACGTTCCAGCAGTAGAGTTGGAAAAACATGGGCAAGTACATGTCATTCAGAGGATAGACAACTTCCAAACACACGTGCATTCTATGTGGCAACAACAGTACAGCACATCTGTGTTTTCACATACAAACAATCAATCAATCAATCAAACTTTATTTGTATAGCGCCAATCATAATCGCCGATTATCTCTAGGCGCTGTAACAGTGTAAGAACATACATTGGATAAAAAAGAACAGCACTATGTGTATGACTGATGTAAAATGAAATATATACAACATAAATTAGTTATGTTCATTTGTTTTTTGTGAGGGGTAGCAATACTGAATACTAAAGTTGGGGTTGGTTGATATTTCTAACGAGGAACTCTGAAATTCCAACTTCCAAGTACAACTGGAATGCGCCACTAATCAGAATATCTGGGATGACACTGCAAATCACTCACATAAGGTAAATGTTTCCCGCATCAGAATGGGTGTACATTTAACCCTTTGTTTATTTGACTTTATTTCAATTTCCTTTCCATAAAAACTTTTGAATGCAAATCTTTAAAATGCATGATCATGGAAATGCACCTACTGAGTTCCTGTATATTCTGTCATTTTAGATGCTAAATGATCAATTGATTTAACAAACGTTAAAAAAAAACACTAACCAACAATGACGTAGAACTTTACTATCATATGCAGCCATAAACACATCATGTTCATCCCATTCAAACTAACATCGACTAGTCTGAAGCAACGTCTGTTTGAGTAACATAATGGCAGCTTGTTAAAGAATTAATGTTGAACAGAAGAGCAGCAGAGAGTGTGGCCTGAGGGACAGTTCGAGCAGAGGGAGAGAGAGGAGACTCATCTGCTTTGAGCTCGCTTTACAACGATGCTCATTCATTGGTCACCGCACAGAGAGGCTGTGTGTGCAAGCGTGTCCACCTTATCTCACGAGGCTTTGCAGCAAACAAACACATGAAGGCACACAACCTGAGCAGCAGCACACAACTGCAACAATGACTTTGCATCCATCAGATCATGAGACTTTTGAACTAAGTTTGAGATAAAGTTGGGTGACACAACCCAAAATGTTTGTTTCTCACCTTGACAACTTTAAAATTATCAGAGAAAAATGAAATTTATCACAGTGCATGTCAAATTATTTTTGTTTGGAGTTTAACAGACTAACTTTTGGCATGGAGTGAAAGTTGAAAAAAAAAAATCAAATACTACTTGTGGTTTTAAATTATTAGTGAAAAAAATGCATAAAAGATGCAAAAAGATGCAATATGATGTAAATGATATGATGTAAAATGATGTAAATATGCAAAATACAAAAAAAATAACACCAAAAGGCAACACAAGCAAGAACATGAAATGGAATGACAACAAATCTAAAAACTGGATGATGTGAAATAACAAAGCAAAACCATGATGACATTAAAGATGCAAATGAAAATCACATAAAGGTCAAAAAGAAGAAAGAGCAAAAAGCACAAAATTGATGAAAATGATGTACAAAAAATGCCATAAAAGCCTCAAATAGATGGAAATGACACAGAATGACAAAAATGACCTATTCATCTTCATGATAAATCGTCATCACTCACATCACTATATACATATAATATACAGGATTTCACAATAACAGTATGATCTACTGCCGAGATCGACTCAAAGACTCCGCAACAAGAGTCTAACTTTGGAGACTTTTTTGTTTCCCTCTTTGTCAGCTTTTTAAGCTAATGGACCTGCAGACGTCTCCTTACCGTGGCAGAGTCCTGACAGTGACTCTGAAGTCACCAGGTTTCTGCAGCCTTTTCAGATTCACATCCACCCTCCCGTCTACACGAGCTGCCAGGAGATCCTTTCTTCCTTCCTGCTCTTCCCCTTCAACTCCGAGCAGGCGGCCTCTGTCTGCTCTGCCTCCTACTCACACAGTCACCCCCCCCCCTTTAAACTTCCCACCCTCGTCTCCTCCTCTTACTGATAGCTGCAGGGGTAGCTATCCTCCTCCTCCCCTCCCATCCTGCCACTCCGTTGAGCCTCCTCACCATCTCATGGCTCTGTCTGTCTGTCTGTGTGTCCAGGTCCAGTCTGGACTGAGCAGACACTGCAGCAGCGGTGAAGAGCAGATAGTAGCTATTCATCCGCTTTCCTTTCCCACCCACTCCCTGTTTGCACTCACAAGACCTTTATGCTCAACTCCCACACACATGACTGTGGATTTCAGCATTAGTAACATGTACATTTGTCCCCCAGTAACAGTTTAAAATCATAGTAGATTTTGTTCATTTCATTCATTATTTTGTTCATTTTCTTACATTTCCTTTGTTATTTTCTTCATTTTTGTTCATATTGTGGACTGTTTTGTGAAATTTGGTTCATTGTTTGTTCATTGTTTGTTTGTTTATTTCATTTTCATTGCATGGGCTATTTTGTAGACATTTCTTCATTGTTGAAATTATTTTGTTGATGATTTTGTTCATTGTGTTACACATTTTTGCTCAATTTGTGGACAGTTTTGTTACATTTTGTTCATTGTTGGAAATGTTTTGTTCATTATCCAGAATATTTTGTTCATTTTGTCACTGATTTTGTTCATTTTGTGAACTATTTTGTTAAATTTTGTTCATTGCTGAAATTACTTTGTTCATTTAGTCAATTATCTCCTGCATTCTGTTGCCAATTGTTCATTTTTTTGTATTATTTGGTAAATTTAATTTATTATTTTATTCATTTATGTTCATTTTGTGGACAATTTTGTTCATTTTCTAAATAATTTTGTTCATATTGTGTGAATTTTCTGGGTTTTTGTTAATATCCTTTCATTTCTGGGTCTACTTTGCTCAACTTTATCCATTTTGTTGCCTTATTTATTCATATTTCACTCATTTCTGTTCATATTGTGGATCATTTAGTTCCTTCTTGTTTATTTTCTTTAATATTTGTTATTTTTTGGTTCTCTTTGATGAAAATGCTAAAAATGCTTCCCACTGTTCAAGTGAACCTTTCCCAAAAACATTCTCACACGTCAACTATGTCTATCCTGCCCTGGTTTAATCTCTCATGCTCTAGCTACTGACCTAATCCCTCACTCCATGAGAATAAAATCTACCAAATGAACAGTGGATCCCAGAAACAACTTTTACAAACATTTGGCAAAAGTTTCGCCTCAGGCAAGATTTAACCAAGAAAAAAAAAAAGGAACAAACACGAGCTCAAATATAAATGATCTTAAAATAATGACAATTATTGATTTAATCCAAAAATTAGTGATTTAATCCAACTTGTACAGTACAACCTGAAAAATAACTTTGCCCTGCATTCCTGTGGGCCCACCACCTGTAGGAAGGTTCGTAAACATCCAGTGCTGTGTGGTTTGGGTGGCAGCCGAAGGCAGGGGCCCAGGAGGTCCAATCTACCACCTCGCCAAAACTAGCTCCAACTAGGAGGAGGCCCTGGGGCAGACCCGGGACATGCTGGAGGGACTATGTCTCTTGGCTTGCCCTCCTCCAGAAGAGCTGGAGGAGGTGGCTTTGAAGAGGGCTGCGTGGGCTTCTCTGCTAGGCTGCTACCCCTGTTACCCTGACTAGGATAAGTGGAAGATGATGGATGGATGGATGGATGGGCTGAAATGTCTCAACAAAGTGCAACCAACACTTGACCTGTCTTAAATCTATTCAATCATCAGTGTTCATATTCATTGTTGCATTCGACCAAATAAACATATTTTATAGTTGAACTGACTAACATATTCAAGGCGTGTTTTTCCTTCTGTCGACTTCTTCAGTTCTGAAGAAGCTTCCTGGATAGGTAGCGAAATGTCTTCAAACGAAATTTCCAGTCCAGTCGACAGAAGGAAAAACACACACCTTGGATACCATGACCTGGAGACCATGGACTGAGACTCTTCACAGACATGACTAACATATTCTTATTCTTTCCACTGGCAGAACAGTTACTGAGAAACAGTCAATGTCAAAACTTTGCACCTTTTATTTTCAGTAAAGATTTGATGGAGCTGTTTGAGTAGCTCCAGTTCCTAAACCATTTGTCTGCTCCCCACAGTGTTGAAGTCTTGGCTGTTTCACTACAAACTGTCTGTATCTGCCTCTGGCCAGCTCAATACGCCGAGGCAGGTGCTGAACTAAAAATTGCATCCCCTGATAATACTGTGTTTTGAATTGTGTGGGGAGCCCTGCAGTCCTGTCCTGGACCACTGCCTTATTATATGTGTACAGTATAACAGTCTGATGCCTTTGCTGTCTTTGTTGTAAACGTAAGGTTTCTGTTCCTGTGTCCGTGTCTGCCTGCGTTGCCTGTTTGCAGGAGTATACGTACATTCCCTGCAATGCTCATAGCTGTGAGGCACACCACTCCAGAGAGTCTGTTTATTGAGCTTTTTTACACCTTGCCTCCAGACATTACTGCTGCTTTCTACACACTACATATTGGTCTTTGTCTCCCTCTTTGTTGCTAACCCTCTTGAAAAATCTTAGTCTCTCTAATTTAAACATTCAAACTCTCTGTTTAAACAAGCACGCCACATTTGCTGAAAAAAAACATGCAGTTATCCATCTTTTAGAGCATTTTTATCTCCAGCCATGTGCTATACAGTGGTCCCTCGCTATATTGAGGTTCACCTTTCATGGTCTCGCTGTTTCACAGATTTTTTTAGTGCAATTTTCATGTACAGTGGAACCTCGGACAACGACCGCTTCTGACAATGACAAATTCGGATACCGACGAAAAAAATTGCAAAAAATTTGAACCTCATGACGACGAATTATCCGGACAACAATGCCCGGGTCACATCTGCGTCACTTCTGGGTCCTGACGAGGATGACCTGGAAGTCAGAGCGCTAGCAGCTAGTGCTAGCCGCTAGCGCCAGCACTAGCATATGAACGCGCATTGTGTTCTGCGTCCTGATTGGCTAAGGCCATTGTCAGTCGATGTCCTCAGTGTTGTGTCTCCTGGTCTGTGCAGTGCAGAATGCGTTCAGCCTTGCCACACTTGCACTGGTGTTTGATCGCTGGCAGTGTGACTCTGAAGTGCTGTGTGTCTGTGGCTTTTCTCTCCGACGGAGGCCCACCGTGTTGACGGGGGCCTTCATTGGAGGGGGTCTCTGCGGCGGGGCGGGAGGCGCAGTCTTGGGGGCTGTGACGCGTGGGTCACTGTTGGTAGTTTCTTGTGTGTCCAGCTTCGTAGGTTGATCATTGAAATTAAATTTGTTGGTTCTGGAGGACATTGTGTTATTTTTGTAGGAAAGTGTTTTTTTGTTGTTTCTCAAACAAATGTATGGGTGTTGTGTGAATCATGCATTTGCCGGAGCGAGTCTACTTCAAGGATTTCGCCCATCGTGGGTTATTTTTGGAATGTAACCCCCGCGATAAACGAGGGACCACTGTAGTACATTTCTGACTGAAATAAAGTTTGTGAGTGAAGCTTAGTTGAATGAGAAAAACCTTTCAACCAAAATACTATATTGGTTTGTAACTAAATTGTTACTGCAAACATGTTTTGTCATTTTGTTTTTAACGGTTAAATGTGTAAGATTTATATGGGTGTAGTTACAGAAATTAAATGGAATATTAAATAATTATGTTTTCTTGGTATGTCTTCTTTTCCTTTGGGCTGTTCCCTTCAGGGGTCGCCACAGCTAATCATCTGCCTCCATCTCACCCTATCCTCTGCATCTTCTTCTCTCACACCAACTACCTTCACGTCCTCCTTCACCA
>JAQQAE010013774.1:0-12623 GCA_029823295.1 Pseudamia nigra | reverse complement strand
CTCCAGTACATGTAAAGGAGTAAATGTACTTCAGCACTATCCACATCTGCAAGTAACATTAAACACTAAAGTTTAATAAAGAGGACATAACAGGTACATCAACAGGCACCTAAATGAAACGGGTCATCGCAATTTTTAAATTATGGTTTTTGCCAAATTTAAAGTGTCGAAAATGTGTCATAGTGTAAGTGCCCAAGTCAAGAAAACTGAACATTTAACGCTGAAATGCTACATATTATGGGTAAAGAATCTGACCAGAAAAGAACCTGTATGAAATATGATTCCTGCAAACTTGAACTCAACCACATTAGGAAGTGGATTTTTTATTTGGTAGTGTCTACTACCACATCCTTTGGGTGGAAGACGACCAATCAGAAGCCTCCGTACAAGTGAACTCGGTCAACCACGCTAACGTGGTGCTAGGCAACAGTTTTCTTCCTATCAAAGCTTCATCTTTAGTCTGGATTGTTTTCTTATGTTTATGGAGTGAACTATTTATTAAAATCCTTCTTACGTCATTCAGTGCTGTTATAGTTGATGTCATGACGTAGTTTAAATATGGAACCCTTTAACAATGCTAACAGTTAGCAAAGTGGCGTATCGGAAGTGTGCTGAGCTCAGAACCCGGAGTTCGACCGATTGAATCCATTCCATCCTCTGTCAGACGCTAGCTCTTATTTTCTTTATTTCCACCGTGAGCCTATGAGTTATGGCGGGAATCAGGAAATTCGAAAGCGATCGAGCTGTGTTGTCAACAAAGTGGGTTCAAGCCAAAGGCTTTAAAAATTGACTGCTCAATTCAATGAGAGACAATATAAAACATTTACACTTGCTTAATTTGTGTCCACGTCTTTGGCTTTGTCAATATCAGACAAGAAGCAGTTTGTAAGCCAGTCTCCCATTGGTACTCGGGCAACAAAAAAAACAATTTTGCTGCCAAAGTACAAACACTGCATTTTGAATGGTACTTTGTCAGTAGCCTTTTGGTGGTCTTGCAACCACAGTACTTTGGCAGCAGCCACAGCCTTTTTATTTTTATGGAATTTTTTTCCACTCAAGCTGACTTTCATCAATGTGTGCAGTGACAAGCAACTCGCTAACAAATAACAGTGCAGACGGTCTCTCCTCAACATCTGATTCAGGAGCAAATCCAACAAAATGGTGTATGTCTCCGAGACGGGCATGCCAATATGAACTTGAAAATAGTCATTTATCACATCTCCCATGAAATGCGGTGCAGTATATTTGGTAAAGCACACGCTCCAAGAAAAGAACAAGAGTTTAACCCAGCATAACAGCGCCACGTGTTCTCCATGAGCTGTTTTCAAATGTGACATGTAAGATTGGTGTCTACACATGATGTCTTATGACATCTGAGGCCATAAAAATATTAAAGCACAGTAATAAAGAAGAACTTTCTATCTGTTGTTAAGTCTGAAGTTGTTGAAAATATTTGATCGGGTGAACGTGAAATGAAAAATATACAATACATTTTTATTACACTTCTATGTGAGGGACCATTTTGGTACCTACTGATAAAAAGTGTAATTTCATTTTTAAGGGGCCTCTAGAGTTAAGATTACACACAAACCAGTGTCACGCTACAAAGGTAATTTATACGACCAACAGATTTCTCTAGTAAAAATTTCTCCAACTTCACAGTTTGCATCTGCAGTGTCTGGGTCTATCACGAATCCAAAAGCAAAGTGAAAGTAGCACAAAAAGAAAATTAAGGGGTAGAAAATGGATGGATTACACACATTACATGATTTTCGACAGCTATATTTCTTCAGCCCAGTTCCGGCCAGATTTAGCCAGACATTGAAGAGTTTCATTCTTTTCCCTCCTCTTTCTCAAAATCCCTGATGCATTGTGAACTCATGACCAGAGGTGGGTAGTACTCGATGACCTTTACTCAGTTACATGTACTTGAATAGTTACATTTAGCCATAGCTCAAAGAGAACAACAAACCAAAAAAAAGAAAAAAGACATTAGTTCCAAAGAATGAGCACAAAATGAAGAAAATAGTCAAGTAAATTAACAACAATGAACCAACTAAACAACAAAATAAGCAAAATGAACAAAGAATTCAAGTAACTTAACAAAAAGGCACACATTAAACAAAATACACAACAAAATGAGCAAACATAAGAAAAAAAATTATAGAAAAAATGTACAAAATCAACACAGTACACAACAAAGGGAGAAAAAAATAAAGTATACTAACAAATATGATCAGACCATAACCAATAAACCCAAGCAAAACTCAAATTAAAATGTACAATATAGCTAACATAACTGAAAATAAAATTAACAAATACACAACAAAATGACCAAAAACTATTTTTTTTTATTCAAGCAAAGTGACAAATAGGATCAAAATATCCAACAAACCAGAGCAAAAATCCACAAAATGCACAACAAAACTGAGCAAAAATGAAGAAAAACATATCAAGTAAATTGAAAATGTACAATATAACAACATATTTGAAATAAAAAACAAATACACGACAAAATGTGCAAAAATTAACAAAACTATCAAGTATATCAACAAAAATGGTTGAAATTACAAATAAAACTGAATTCAAATCAACAAAATGCACATTAAAATGAGCAAAAATAATCAAAATACTGCAGTAAATGGACAAAAGGATAAAAAATAACTGACAAAACAGAGCCTACATTAATTTAACAAATTTGGCATCATAAAGCTACTCACTACTTGGATTTTTTTTTATGACAAACTTTTTTACTAATTTTTATGCGTATACTTCTACTTGAGTCATTACATTTTAATGTAACACTGTTTTTACCTGATTACACAGAAGACCTCTAAACACCTCACCTGGGGATACTTGATTATTTTTTTTTACATTACTATGCACATATTTAAGCAACACATCTGCTGCTTCAGCTTTATGCACCGTTAAATGACACATCAATTCATTTCATACCCACTTGGAAAAGAATAACCATCCTATTACTGTTCCTCCTGTTTCCTCCACACCTGTAGCTTGTTTCAGTAATTTCATACAGCAAAGTGTTCTCAGATGACATTCAATGGCTCCAGCATGGGATCTATTTGGGGGTTCCCTCATTACGTAGGCGAATGACAGATTATTTCTTGTTATTTCTTCATTTTGTGAGCCCAAAGACTCTTTAATTTACCTTCACTAATATTCTGCACGGGGCTTTGTCATGTAAATGCTGCGGTCAGAATGTTCACCCACTCGTCGCCTGTGTGGGCAGACTTTCCTCTCCACGCAGCCCACCCCCACACCCACCCCACTCTCTCTCTGGAGTGCAGCCTATAGGGAATTAAACATCTCTCGCTCTGTTGAATAGTTTGCTCTTCAAGTGGAGTGCGTGTATTAAGACCGGTTTGTCAAAAAAGCACAGTCACGCACTTCCCACGTCGTCCTGGAACTCTTCAACAGATGCGCACGTTGCAACTGGCGCACAGTCAATCGGGACTTTTAACATGGAGCTGCTCAAATCTAATTAAAAACCAAAGCGTTTTCCACACGTGCTTATAATAAAGCCTGTGCTCGATGCTAAACTTTCCGTGTCGGTTCACAGCCCCGTGGCAGCGTTTGGGGCTGCTCCTCGGCCAATAACTGCAACTTGCAACTTCCAACGCGATAAAAAAGAAAAAGCCTGCAGCGTGTCCTCAGACACACGTTACACCCATGAAGTAGGAACCCACGGCGACCCCAGAAGAGGCCACATGAAGTGAAGACAGGACACGGAGATAGTGGAAGAACCGTGCAAGGTGCAGACTCGCCACGCAGGGACCCCAGTTTTTTAAAATCATAGCCCCCAGTGATGTTCTGGCAACTGCGCTTCAGAGTAAGAAAGGTCCACTATCTCATACATGCACTGAAGTAAAAACATAAAGAGGAGTAAAGTAAGCCTTTACCTTGCTTGGATGGACCGCAAAACAGTGAAAGAAGACAGAACAGCCAAATTGTACTCTCCACCGCCATGTACAGCCTTTGATTTCCACCAGTGGGGTAGCGGCGTGCGTCTATAGAACCAGCTATACCGTTACAGCGACATGCATATGTTGGAATCCGCTATTGTCTCCGCCGGTGCATAACGGAGTCTCCGTGACGGTTTAGGTCTCTTTGGTCAACAGTCCCCTGGTTCTTCTAACAATACGGCTGCATTAGTCGGGGGAGAGCCGTCGTGTCTCTCGGCGCTTCAACGCCATGTTGCGAACGAATTTTAAGTGTGTGTGTGTTGGCTGCTGGTCCACACACGTAATAAGCACACATGCATGTGTATGCACACGCACACGCACGCTCACCAGACACTGGCTGGTTGCTCGTCGCTGGAGTCTTGAAAAGCTGTCGGTGATTCTAACACACCCATTCTACCTTATTGTTCAAGTCCACGCGTTCCTCGAACACCGTGGATCCAGTCACACACACACGCTGCCCATACACTTGCAGTAAGAAATTAGTCAGTGTGTGTTACCTCAAGCGCCCTCACTCTGTCTGCGGAGATGCTCGTCTATTCTCTGCCGGAGCATAAGTGAGGAGAATAGTTTGGCCCGGAGGTTGTCGGTAATGACTATTAATGTGTTGCCCTGAATCAACCCGGTGTTTGAGGCGTTTATGGTCACTCTAATTACACAGTAGAGGGGTCTGTGAAAACAATGTTATCAAGTTATAATCATGTAGTGTTTTTGTGTAATTTGTCCGTGTCGTGTGTGGTCATGCACCTTTGTGTGACGCAAACGTGCAACTTTGCATCGCCGACTGCTTGTATGTGTCTGGCTAAAAAAATGGAGAGCAGGAGAGGCACATGTGCTCCACCAGTAAGAACAGGCAAGGGAAGGGGGAAGAGGAGGAGGTGGAGGAGGAGGTGGGAGAGGGGGGCGTTGGTGGTGTGCATCCCAATCAATCAACGAGCTCGCCTCCTGCACCGAGTGCTGAGGGACCCACTGACTTTTGCATGCAAACACACAGCAGGAGCCAGCTGGAGCCCAGCCTTCCCAGAGCAGACAAAGACTCTCGCCTAGTGCAGCACTCAGCATCACTGGTATCAGCAGCATCACCATATTCACCAGTATACAAAGATAGTGCAGGGGAAAATCAGCGCAGTTTCAGCAATAAACAGCTGCTACATTGTACAACACATGTATAAGAACTGTTACTTGTATTAGTGAAGCAAATGATTAAAGTAGCCTATTTTGTGTTCAGTATTCACCTTTTGAAAATGTAACATTCCACATGCTTGTAATTAGCTCATTACTGTGAAGTCCCTTTTCACTAATTTTACTCTTAATACATCTTTAACTGCAATCCAGACTAAACCGTGTAGAATACGGTGCGTACTGCCTCCATGATGGAGCAGAAAGGCAGGCAATCAAAAGTGACTGTAATGAAGTAGTTTCCCTCGGTAATAACATTGTGTTGGCTAGATTCCTCCTGTCTGTGTATCCACTTAAAACTGATATGAGATTGATTTGAGATGATGAAATGAAACGGGATGGATTCTTTCCCCAGGTGTGTGATTAAAGCAAATGTCTGGACCACTGGATTATATGATTGCATTGGAAAACTAATAGTATTGCTGTGTCCTTTGTGATTGTGGTCAAGCTGTAATTTTCTTGCTTGTCCTTTTCCTCTGCAGCTGCTGTGAGATAATGAACACAAACTACCAGCTGCTTGCCCGTCACACTGCAAACAGTGATGATATGAGTGCACAAAGCAAGCATGAGGAATTTCCCATTTTGACCTAAAATATTAAGGAATCCCTCTTTCGGTTGGTTTTTAAAAGTGAAAAGTGTCTGTGTTTTATGCACTTCAACTTAATCAGGAAAACCAAAAACAAAATCACACATCTTTATCAAAACCAAAACATCTCAATATTGGAAGGATAAGGCACGATAAGACATGATTCTCTTAAACCACAATAAACTAGAAAGCATTGAGAGGGCACAGACCTCGGCCAAGGCAGCTCAGTTACTGTAATCATTTAAACCTATGCTCAGTTCCCCCATAATGTTATTGCAACCAAAAGTAATATTCTTACAGATATTTGACACTGATTATTGGATTCTTTGACCATGACACTCACCATTAGCATTTGGAATCACATACATATCATTATTACTTCAGTAATTAATCACAAAACATTGCATAATGGTGATTTTCTTCTGGCTCTAGCTCTGTAAATGTTGAAGATACATCAAATCCATATATTTCTGATTTAGCAGACTTTACAATAAAATTCTGGATCACTATATCCAGTATATTGCCCATATCTGCATCAAACTTTGTGCTTTGATAGAATCTGTTATGGTGCTATCCAATATTTTTTGGCTAGATTTTCTGGGTGTTATTTGTGGCGTTACACGGACAAATGTTGAATCAGGCCCTATCTCACAGTGTTGAAGAATCCTATCAAACTCTTCTGGATCCAGACGATGATCCAGATCACTCCCAGAATCTAATCGATTGCTTCATGTGCCATTTTTGACCTGTCCTGAGGTAAAAGTTCGACCCATCTACAATCTGTAACCCCCATCTGATATAGCTGACCTTCTACTATCAGACATGTATTAAAGAAAAACCCTCAGTATTACATTTGAGACACTTTTGTACAAGGTGAGAACAACATGTTCCAGGAATTGTTAAATAGTGTTCCAACAAACATTTCTTCCTTATCCAGGTCAAAGCAGTCAACAGAAAATTTTATCTACCGCAGCAAAAGACAGAGCAGGCCCATTTCTGAGAAAATTATTTACACATTTGAAGGTCTGCCCAGTGAGAACAATTACCAAACGTGTCTCCCCTGAGCCAAAAAGAAAGAGGTTTTTTTGTAGTGTGTCCTGGCAGTATGCTTGGCGTGACAGTTTCCCTTTGATAAGAAATTAGATTTTCCACTACACACAATGGTTTGTTGTTACCTGAACACTACACTCCACAATTTGTATTGTTGAGTTTACTGTTGGTGTATTCAGTTTCATGGTGGGAAGAAAAGTCTTAAAATAACTGTGCGACGTAATAAATAAAAGTGAATAAATATGGAGTTGTTCCCAGTGAACCGTGCTGTTCCCAGAGTGTTTTTTTGAATGAAATGCTCATTGATGTCATTTTCACGGCATTGTAAAAGCTATTTTTGTCAACTCACCACATACATTTGCATCTATGTGTTATTATCACCATGTCTCTACTGTATGTGTGCAGGTATATGTACTTGAAATCAGGGAAAATAATTAATTCCTCAGTGTGGGCTTGATGAGAATGATGAGAATATTTAACAATTCAATATCAACCCCAGTCTTGATGAACCTCTGTTTACTGAGACGTATTCATAATTATGTGCCCTATCAATGAACTGAAACAGTGAGTTTAAGTGTCTGTTGCATTATTGCCTACCTACCTATCGCTGATTATATGCAAGCCTGTTTTTTCTGTCAGAAAATAAAATGTAAAGAAATGTATATTGATGAATGTATTGCGAGGTTCATTAACCAGTCTGTGCTGTAAGGACTTTGGAATTATGTAGCGCTCATATGCCAAAATGATACATGTGTAATATTCATCAAACGCGCCAGATCAGAATTGTTATAAATTATCTCAGCTGGGGCTTTAACTTCATGTAACAGTGGGACAGGGTTTCAGTTCTTTAAAAAATAATTTCATGCTATTTGAAGGTTTGGGAGAGGGCTTAAAGAGCAAGGAATATGACAGACATTGACACATTTCTTGCTGTGACAAAAAATGGAGTGAAATATATTAACAGTGATTAACTTCAGTTCTGATCTTTTGTTGCATATATTAGTGTATGGGCTTTATATCATAGAGAGATTAATATGACATGGCTTTTATGGGGAAATTTAGCGGTACTGGCTTTTATTTAATCATGGAACCTTAGAATTTCCATTTAAAAAAGGATAATTAAGTGACTGGCATTTATAGACAAACATTAATTTGCAACAACGACATGAGCAAGATGGAATTATAGTTCTACTGCGATATATAAAAATAGTCAGCTGTTACAGAGGAACACACTCTTTCCCTCTTACTCTTTGTTTTTGTCTTTGTGCCTAGGACAAGTTATATTATACAGTATTTTCAAGCCCGAGAGGTTTGTGCATTTGAATACTGAGTACAGTGGCCTTTGTGGTGTTTGCGTTTCATCTTTCCCAAGGTCAGAGACAACCAGCTCCATCTGACAGCGGAGTGTCTCTTGAATAGGTAAGGAAATACCAGACTGACTGACAGACAGAACAGTGCCCTCAGCTGGAAGCTCATCGCAGCGGCCACACAAGCGTTCATCATTCATGTCAGCAGTACAAAGGGAGACACATTGATCAGAATGCAGAATGGCCCGTTTGCACACAGATGGACATATTAAGAGAGACTGATAGCGTATGCTGTGCAATAAGTGTTCTTTTGTCTGTTTTGTTTAGTGTCAGGGTCAGCTAAATCTCTCTGATATTCTAAAATAATAATCATATATCAGTCTCTGTTTCCAGCTGCGTTTAATCAACAACAGTCAAACATTTAGTGAACAAACAGTGTATGCTACGGTCCATGGTTCATGTTTGGATATGTAAATGAGGTTGGTGTATGATTTCCTTGCCACAATGTTATTCCACCTCTTTCAGCTGGAGGGGTGCCATCCACATGCTTGGTCTGAAGGAAAGCGTCTCCATAGAAACTAAGACAACGGTGGCACATGGGCTTAGAGGGTGACTGGGCAAATGGGTTTCTTTTGGAGGACAATGACAATAGGGTGCACTGGCACTGGGCCGGAATTGAGAGCATCAAGCAGGGATATTGAGTGTTGAACAACAGGCACTTATTTTTACCTCATTTAAACTGCATTTACACACCCAGTGGTAAAGTTAAATAAATGTATTCATGTATTCAATAAGAAACAAGTGCACTGGCATGTGTGTTTATATTATGGCATTCTGTTCACTCGGTGGTGCTAGTATACAGAAAATTCTGAATGTAAGAATTTAATTATTTGTTGCCTTAATAATTCATAAGGGGGCATCTTTGTCAGACATTCTCTACTTTAATGTAATGATTGCAATGATTTCATCAGTAATGGGTAGAGTAAACAGAAACAGTGTTAACTTCAATTTTTAGTGATTCAAGTAGAAGTAAACCTAAACATCAGTACTTGAGTAAAAGAGTATCTCGTAAAAAATCCTTTTTTCAACTTACTTGACTATTTGATACTTTTAATTCTTATTTTGGGTCTTTTTGGTTCGGTTTCTTGATTCTTTTTGTTAATTTATCTGTTTACATCAGTTTTCTTAATTATTTGAATTATTTTATAAATTCGGCTCATTTTGTATTCTTTTTGTTTATGTTTATGATTAGTATATGCATATTTGATATGCAACTCGACTCTTTAGGTCTTTTGTTAATGTGCTGATTATTTTGTACATTTTTTTACTAATACTTATTGACCTGTGGCCAAATGAAACTGAGAAGAAGTACATTTTTTTCATACCAAATGTAACTGAGTAAAAGTAGAAAGTATCCTGAAAAACAACTACTCGCAGATGTACATATTTTTGGAAAAAAACTACTCAAGTACATAGTAAAGAAGTAAATACACTTGATGACTACTCACCTCTGGATTTCATGAACAGAGGATTAAACCTTTAATAAGAGCGATTAATCATGTATGGTTTATGTGTGGATTATGTGCTAGGAGAGGAGGCTAGGAAGGATTTCTGACTGATGGAGACTCTCCAGAAAATAGGCATGCACATGTCTGCTTTTAATATTCAATAATGTTAACATGGCAGACCTTCTCAGTCTTCATTTCCTCTCCCTTTTCCTCCTATTCCTCCTATGCTTCTCATTCTCTTGCTGAATTGTGTGCCTCTTAATATCCTGCCTTATATCTACATCCTATTCATGATGATGATAAAGTATTCAGCAAAGAGGGTCCAGAAAAGTGTCATTGTGCTGTATCAGTGGTGTGTTGGCAAAGCTCATGGACGAAATCTGACTTTAGCATTCTAATGTATGCAGAGTGAAGCACTGCTGGTGTGCTGGAGTGGAAGTGAGGAGGTGGGCTTTGTCGTTAGGGAGTAGTAGCATTTCTATCTGAAAGAGTCCCTTTCCTAATTAGCTTGAAAAGAAGATTCTGAATAATGACCTTAAAGATTTTGAAGTGTTAAGAAAAGAAATGCAATTGTCTTACAGTTACTGGTAATGGAAGTCTTGATAGATGTTGAATGAGCTAGAGAATGAAGCCAGCTCTCACACAGCTTTCTGTGTATGATCACAGCATGACGGCCTTAGTGTAACCTGTCAAAAACTTGCCAGGAGGCACTTATAATAAATATTAATAAAGCAAAAAGTGGAAGTGGTGAGAGTGACTATCTGAGAAAAGGGGGAATGCAGGTGTTCTACCAGAGTCATATCTCATGTGAAAGGAGAAAACAGTTGATATATGTATTTGTTTTAAACCACCATTTGATTTACAAAGAATGGGGCACTTTCTGCCATTTGCTACTGCTCCGAGGCTTGACCTCTTTTATACAGTAACTCTGTGAATGCAGGAAAGATGGATGGATGGACGGATGGGTGGACAAAATGCATGTTTGTAATTTATTCAGACAGATGAGAAGAAATGTAAGAACTTTTGCTATGTGTTTTCAATTACCGGTAGTTGCACTATACAATGGTGATTTAGAGAACAATGTATTTCCAATCCCATGCTTTCTGATTTCATTAGAGTTTAATTTTGTCAATTGTAACAATTTTAACTTCATTCACTTTATGCAGTGATGACCTATCACTGAAAATCTCGGTAGGATTTCTGCACACTTTATTTATCAAAGCATTTTTTTCTAATAATGACACTACAAAGCATTTCTTTCCGGGGTCAGTAATCCACAAGACAACTGCTAACCTCATACTTTTGAACAAAGGGCTCAACCCATTTAGCCCTGTTTTAGTTGTGCAGGTGCAACAGACTGTGCCGAAGAAACTGTACATTCCGTGCTGCCGCCTGTTATGGGCACAGTCATGCCTGTAGCAGTACATTTAAGCCAAGAAGATTTGTGAAAGGAAGTGTTTTTATGACCAGTAAATGATACAAATTGCCTCCTACTTTCTGTCTGTTCAGAATCACATTAATGGTGAGTAATAGCCATGAAAATAAAGCATTAGACTTTTGAAAGCACAAAAAATACAAGTTTTTTTTTCCAGTAAAAGTCAAATTAAACCCATGTAGGAAACAGTGAAGCTTATTTCTGAGAATCACAACAGTTTAAATGATTTTCATGAGAAAGGTTCTATCGACCTCTGTTGAACTGGGACTAAAGCATTTTTTCCAGAGCCACCCATGACAATGACAAGGACAAAAGCAAGAACACAATAACAACCACATTCATTCATCATGCAATCCAAAGATTCCGTTCAATTAAGTGCCAATTCACAACACAAAATCATCTCAACATCAAGGTCTCACAACATTATACAGTCAAAAATCCAATAAATCCCTTGAGAGCCATCAGTTGGCTCAGGGTGTCGAGCATCTGCCTCTAATGTTAGAGCGTTTGGAAGAGGTAGAGAGAACGGAAAAATACAATGGCACCAGTGCAAAACACACAGTCACACATGAAACACTGTAGTGTTGTATGTAAGAGCACCTTAAACCAGGGTTGTTCAACCTGTGGCCTCATACAACTATTTAACCCTCTCCAGTGGCTCCCGTGGCTTTGTCCAGTGATGGAAATAACACATTACATCTATTTTCCTTCACTGTAATTCATAAGAGTGTTCATGAAATACTATGATTTCCAATGCCCGGACAGTAAGTGAGCAGCACACTGGCGGGCAGTCACAGGTACTGTATGCCCAGCTAAGCGTTATAACACACAGTCAGTTAAAATGTGTATCATGCATCATGTGGTAACCAACATGAAGAGCTCAACCACTTTTTGGCTCTAGACAAAGCTTCACTATCTAAGGAGCCATTTTGCCCTCTTCTTGAAATGAGTGGATTTGCCTAATTTGGAGTTTCCGGGATAGGGAAAGAATTTTGCTAGGTTTTGCTTTTTTGTAAACAATACAAGTCTGGTGGCGGCTGGGGGCAAACACAAACTTGTGTGACTAACTTTCTGAGTGCTGCAAAAGACAAATCAATAGTGAACAAATGTTGCCATTACTATGATTAGCGGTGTTACGGAGTTGAATGGGCGGAGCTGTGTGTACCCCACTGTGGCTGCCGAGCCATGTGGGGCTGTCCCACTCAGGCTGCTGACCAGCGAGCCAACATTCAATCCATTGCACCCAAAATCAGAGAAATATCCCTGAAACTGTGCAGCTAGCAGGATGCACCATTCACTGGATTGATCACAGACTAGTGATAATACTACTGGGCAGGTCAGGTCCATGATAACAGAGTCCACTCCAGAAAGGTAAGCAGAGAAAAAGAGGTGAAGAAAAGCACAGAATGTCCAAGAAAGGACTGTTTGAAGTCTAATTACAGAGGTACTACAGTAACCATGCAGGAGTGAAACTGAGAAAAATTACTGTAAAGATTTTATTGATTCTCTGAATTACTTTTTCTTTTTTTATTTTGAGAATTTCTTGATCATTTCTTTTCAGAGCTGTTTCATTCTGCC